>JANCMA020088802.1:0-15240 GCA_024336925.2 Zoanthus solanderi | reverse complement strand
ACAAAACCAGAATGAGAAATAAAACAAGGGAGTAAACGAAATAATAATGATGTAAGTGAAGCCGTGTAGGCCTGTCACCCCCCATAACATTCCCATATCTAATTCGCGAATTTAGCCATAATTAAGTCTTGTTCATTGGAGGTAGTATTGTCTTCATAATTAATTTCCGCCCATGTTTCACACATCTCTTCGAAAAGGGTCTGCAATAAATATTCAAAAACTTTGCTATGTCCTTTTCATGTAAATTACTAAGTAATAAGAGCGAGCTCATTTCCTCAATTCTTAAGTTCACGATTCTATAATATTTTCCATTTACCCTGATTTTCGTTGTCCAGGTATTTTTATCCATGCAATTTTTAGCGCCTTGTTGAAGGATGCTATGTCCAGCATTCTCAGCACTTCATCAGAGTAGTCCTTTACAATAATGTTTCGCTTTATAAGTATTTAGTGCTCGAGCGGAGCGAGTTACATAGAAAGAGAACGACAAATGTTTTAAAATTTGTTTTATTTTTCGAATTTTGTGATTCAACAGTTGCCTTAATTTAGATGCCAATTGCCATGACAAATCTAACACAGGAAGTTTGACATTCCCAGTTTCTCTGATTTATGTTGCAGAAAAGTGATTTTTTAAGGAAATAGTAACGCTGTATCGTGGTGTCCGACAGTCGTATAGGAATTTAATAAAACTTCATGTCCGATAGTCATAAATTTCTCAAAATTACACCCAATATATACCAAGATATAATCCTTACCACAACCCTAACCATTACTCCTAACCCTAACAGTGATTTCGATAATTTGTAAAGCGAGGTTAAATATTCAAATTTTTATATTTTTATATTTTCTCAACAATCGAAAATATAGGAAGTATAAACCTCGCCTTACAAGCAACCAAATTGTCGAAATCTCTGTTAGGGTTAGGAGTAATGGTTAGGGTTTGGGTAAGGATTATACCTTGGTATATTTCATTATTTGGTGTAATTTTGAGAAATTTATCGACTGTGTCGGACACGGAGTTTTTTTTTAATTCCAAAACGACTGTCGGACACCGAGACACTTCGAAATATAAAAACGGAAACAAAATAGTGTCACTGATTGCATTTGTAATGCTTTTTATTTGTGCAGAACTTTTTCTCTGCTTTCCTCATTTTAACATATTTTTCAGTCATAAGAAGTTCTGTGAATAATTTATATTCAATCATTAGTCATTAGCTAAATGGCCACTTAATTTTTTGTGGCTACTGCGTCGATAGACGCCAACATAGATAAGTTATGTGAGTATAAAAACGACGTTCTAAACTAGATTCAAAAGGTTTTCTTAAATATAAATTTTTTCACATTCCATGTTTACTTGCAGTAGCCACAAGTGCTTTAAAGTTTCCCATTCTTTTTTGTTTGTTTGATTAGCCCCCTGGATCAACTGACCAATCACAGTTTGCTGCGTCCAGCGTTCAGCGAAAGGGTATCGTGTTGTGACAGGTTTGCATTTACTAGGAAGTATTAAGCATTGATGGATAGCGACACAAGAATTAGTAGTACTAGTCCTCACTTCCTCCGTGCTTTCTATGACGAGAAGTTCTAAAATGCTATGCTCTGTGTTTCTACCGCTCAGTTTTGTTCTTTTGATCGCAGTCAGCGCGGACGTCCCCAATTTTCACGATTACTGTGTCGTGGGAGCTGGTCCGGGAGGTAACTGTTACGTTCGCTTCGTCTTTGATAACTTATGTGAATTCTTTGCTGGTTAACATATTGGCAGTTTTTTTAAAAGAAAGGTACGTGATGTTTCTTTGGTTTTTAGGACTTCAAAGTGCATATTTTCTTGATCGCTCTGGAAGGGATTACATTGTCTTTGAGAAAGAGAATGTTGCTGGTAAGTTGAAATGCCCCAAAGCTCTTAAAAGTTGCTGAAAACCGAAATTCGACATTATTTTCCGCTTTGCGTGTGTGGGCTGAAAATTACAAACGACACAATATCCGTTTCTATTCATTTTATGTTATGAAAAAGAAAATAATTACCTCTTCGATAAAGAAGTTGAGTATTAATGTATGAATGTGGGATCAATTCATATTTTGTATTAATTTTGTATTTGGACTCATTCCCTAAAACAAAACCTAACTTTAAGGGAAAAGAAAGTTTGTAGGTTAAGCACAATCTTTTCCTTTTTTTTAAACTAAAATACATGTTAAACTAAAATACATGTTAACACAATTTTTAAGGTACATAATTTTAGGTTTTATATTGTAAACCTGGCGAAGTTTCAACAGTTTGCGTACGTCCGCACATAGGATAATTTTCCTTGCGTTGTTTAAAACGTTTGCGCGTGTTAGCTGTTTTGGTCAAGTAAATCTTTGTAGGATATTTGGCTTTCATTTAAATATTACATAAAATCACTGGATGATGCCATCTTATCGAAAGCACTTTACGAAAACAATAAGCTAATACAGATGGTCTACCCACGTTGAAATAATAATATTATGTTAATTTACAGACATACATAATAAATGTGTCTCATTAATATTTCTAATTTCCCAAGAGCAAAATTAGCAGAATACTCATCTACTATTAAGGAAGCACAGCTGTATTGTAATAAACATATCAATATTACTAGCTCAAAGCATAAGCAGAGGGCAAGCCTTTAACTGTCGAACCAGAATTTGATTTATTGATCACTTTGCTTTTAAGTGGCGATACGATAATACCGCTACTTGCATATGATTTGAGATCAATTTTAAAAATGGAAAGATATAAACTTCAGAAAATGATCAGATTTTCTCATTGTGTTTTTTGAAAAAAATAAGAAAATATAGAATCTTTACTGGGTCAGAATTCTAGATCTGTTTCAAGGGAATTGATAGGGAATTTGAAATAAAAAAATGTTAATATATTGTTTGGATGTGTGCCTCAACTCCACGACAAACATTCATCTCTATAGCTATTTAACATTAAAAAATCTGTGATGAGTTCATTACTTTATATAAGATTTTAGGGATTGCTGTAGACATTTTTTGTGAATTTTGTATATTTTTATCAGAAAATGGATTGATATACATGTATTCAATTGAATTTAAATTTTAACACAAAGTATTACTAATTATATATCTTTCTCACTATACAGGAGCTTTCTATTTAAAATATCCCAGACACAGGAAAGTAATTTCTATCAACAAGAGACACACAGGTACTTGTGGAATAATAAAAAAGAGTTTTATTTTACATAAATTATTTTAAAACTATATTTACTTTCTTGTACCGTTAAAGACTTTAAATATACATATTAAATACAATAATAGAATTAAAAGTTAAAAGAAGAAAAGAAAAAAGCTTGGAGGAGCCCTAAAACAGAGTGGTGTAACTAAAAAAGTAGAAAAATGTCTTGAATGACATTTGACCAGTTGTAGTGCTATATAAAATATAATAATTCTACTGTCTTATTAAATGGTTTGGACATGTAAAAAGGGCAGAGGGGGGGGGTTGTGTTTAGTGAGTTGGGGGAGGGGTGAGAGTTGGGAGATGACGGCTAATGGGAAGGCCTAGGAAAAACTGCAGTGAGTGTGTGATAGATAATATGAACTGGTGGGTGTACTAGTGGAGGAGCATGTGGTGCAGGATCGATGGATGTGGAAAGCATTCGATGCCCATCCATCCCATCCTAGATGATATGTAATAATAATAATATCATCCTAGATGATACTTAATAATAATAATATTTGTTAGTGATACATCTCCACAGTCTGTAGTCTCTGTCAGAAATGGCTTGTTTTTCTTTTCTTTTTAAGGGTTTGATAAAACCACCCCTGGACCCAATAGTAGTAAAATAAATGTTAATAATAGAGGATTTTTCTAAACAGTTCAGAGAAGTTTGGTTAAATGAGAGCCTATAAGTTATATCTTTAATCTGAATCCCACCATTATTTTATTTTAGTTATTAATTAGTGTCAATGATAATTATATAATTTATTCACATTTGACTAAATTATGGTGTTTCAGAACATTTCTTTGGGGCAAGAAGACATTTGATTCCGTGTCTTCAATAAGTTTTGATGTAGTGGGTGATAGACATAGGAGCTGTTATTTTTCAGTTTATTGGCATGATCTGAATAATTTACGTAGCAATCAAATTTAGTGGTAAAAAGGTACTGGGGTTTATGTGTAGAGAGGAACAGAGGGACAGGTGGCCAAGAGTTGAAGGAGTGGGAAGTGAGAATCCTATGAAGGCAGAAGGCAGGAGAATTGAGTATAAAACAGTCATAAAAAAATTATAACTTTTTTTACATGTAATTGTGTAATAGCTCTAGGTTGAATGAATATTGCAAAATAATAGTAGTGAGCAATAAAGTAATAATGTTTGACTTCAATCTCATTTTATTCAAGGGAAAAAACAAATTAATATTTAGTTATAGTAATTTTTTAGGCTAAAAATTAATATGTTAGCTTCCGGTAAACCTTTCAAAGTCACTGCTCATCAACATTCATGCCATATTATGTTCCTGCCTGGGAGGTAAACAGGATCGAGGTAAGAGAAAATTCATAAAATGGTATAGAAGATAGGAAGGCAGGGTATGCGAGATGGAAGGTACCCCCTGTCCCCCCATTTATGTCAGGTACTAAAGGCAGCAAAGCTCAGTGGCCATACCCACTTATTGAAAATCCTTTGAATTTATAATATATAATTTTATTTATTTTAATAATAAGTATTAATAATATTTAATTAATCTTTTTTTCAGTATATTTTAAGCTGACAGTCTTAAAGAACAATATTTTTAACAAAATTATAAAATATTAATATGATTGTAGTGTATTTTTTTTAATAAGCTGTTAATTTTACTAGGTAAAACAAACAAAGAATTTAACTTCCGTCATGACTGGAACTCACTTATCAGTGATGATGAGTCATTGCTGATGAAGTATTACTCCAAAGAATTCTTCCCTACTGCAGACTCCATTGTACGTACCATTGTTGAACTTGTTTATTAATTTCGATGTTTTGACTAGTTACCTTTATGGGCGGGTAGTGATATATATATAGAGTATCAAGGTCAGTCTCTGCCCTCCTTTGAACCCTTGCTCTGCTGAATAATAAACAAGAACAACAGTAACAACAGCAAAGTAACAAAGAAATTCTATTTCATTGTTACAGTAGCTCATTCATTGATAGGCACCATGATTTTATTTCATCTAAGCTAAAAAGCTAAATCCTTTACGAGCCTAGTGGCCCATGGAGCCAGCGCTTATCTCCAGTTTCTGTAGTGTTAAGCAGATGAGAGTCTTTGACTCCCCCTGGATGGGACACTAATCCATCACAGGTTAGCCCCTTGCACAACTGGTACTCATACTTGCCAGCTGAATCAGCTTGTGCAATCTGGTATAATTAAGGGCTTAAGCTTACAGTAAATTGTTAGGGTCAAGAGTTTGATAGTTTGTATGCTGTTTGGGTAGTAGTCCAAGGTTTTTAAAATATAATAAGGTAACCATCATTGCCGAAAGACTGATGTATGATTCAGAAAGTTATTTATAGTAATTTTGTACTGTAACATCAGCAATAGCAGTTATTAGCCAGCAGTTTTTGATTAAGATGACAATGATAGCAATACAAAAATACTTACTTGTAGTAAAATCAATAACAGTTATAATAAAAAAAAATTAATATGCAAAATTTAAAACTAGAAAAGATTAATGTTTTTATGCTCTCGATATAGGTTCTGTTATTAGTTCAGGGATTTCACGGTAACGATCATTACCGGTAGTGTGTCGTTACTGTGCTGGGAATAAAAATGCAGCAAGTAGGAGAAATCAAAAACTCAACAGTTGTCACCAATCGACTGTGTTCCTAGCTTTTCTGTTCGTTTTCCTCACGAAAAATGCAGGGTAATTCAGCTGTGAGCATCTTGAGTAATAAATTTAGTATCATTGTGTCATTGTAAGTATGGGTACCCATCATCAATTTTACAGAACCCAAAAATAGTTACTGATGGGTTCCCGTGAAAAAAAAGTACGGAAACCAAAAATAGTTTCCCTTAAAATCTGAAATCCTACGGCCTGAGTTGGTAAGATCTCTGCCTTCCCACCACAAGGTCCCCAGTTCAATCCCCGGCTCTGCCAAAATTTGAACTGGTTTGTGTGACTTTCTTTCCGACTAAGCTAACTCAGCTTTCCATCCTTCTGGGGTAGGTAAATGAGTACCAGCATCTGCTGGGAGCTAACCTGCGATGGATTAGTGTCCCGTCCAGGGGGAGTCAAAGACTCTCATCTGTTTAACACTACAGAAACTGGAGATAAGCACCGGCTCCATTGGCCAATTGGCTCGTAAAGGATTTAGCTTTTAAGCTTTAAAAAAGACAACAAATGGCCCATCGTTTTATCTTTATACTTACCAAACCTAACTTTACACATTCTTCAGCCAAAGGTAGGAAGTTTTGTTCTCCCACAGTTCTAGCAAGTACACCCAGTGTATCTGCAAAATGATGACATTTATTTTTTTAGTAAACTCGGTATCTTCTTGGATGACGATGTCAATCCATAGGTTCTGTCCCTCAACCCTCTATCAGGGGAACTTAACAGAACACACGACACCTATCATAATCACCACCACCATTGTTGGCATCATCATCATCATCATCAATATCACACCATCATCATCAATATCACATCATCATCATCAATATCACATCATCATCAACAACACCATCATACACATAATCATCACCAACAATGTCGACATCATCACCAACACCATTGTCAACATCATCAATACTATTGTCAACATTATCAACACCACTGTCAACATCGTCACCATCACCATCATCGCCAACACCATTACCGAAATTGTTGCCAACACCATTGCAAAATCATTGCCAATACCATTGTTGACATCATCCCAACACCATCATCAACATCCTCGCCAACACCATTGTCGACATCATTGCCAACACCATCCTCATCATCACCAACACCATTATCGACATCATCACCTTTATTCAAAATGTGCTTTTAGCAATGTATCAAAAAATACTTGCTAGTTAGTTACCTTATAAAGAAAATGATCCATAAAAAAATTAACTTTCATCTACAATGGTTTAGAAAGTATTTTTAAAAAACTTAAAAACATAACAATCTAAATACAAAATATAAGTAGACTAAAATTCAAGAAACTTTAACACTCCTCTTAACATACAATACTAAAACTTTTATTACTAAAGCATACCTTTCAGGTTTTTTTTAAACATTAAGATTCCTTTAAAGGGGTTTCGTCACGACCATTTTGTTGTTTTAGGTCCATTGTTCGCTAAAATCGTTACGTATGTACAAAATGTTTCTGATAAACCGTGATAATATCTAAAGGCATATTTCAAAAAAAGAGCAACCCATTTGAGATAGTATCAAAAATTGATCCATTTCCATCCTTGCCATCCGTAGCAACAAATGACAGGAAACAGAATAAACGCCATAATATAGTCTTAAATAACAAACCTAGACCATTATTTTTGGAATTCAGTTGAGGGCAAGACATATTTGTGATGATAAAATAGCGTGACATAGCCCTATTAAATACAGTACTTACCAACTGCTTGAACTTGCAATAAGTTGCCATCGACAGGTGAGGAAGTTGACAAATAGACCTAAATAGGGGAAGAACATTTTATTGCTGATTTTTACAAAATGGTCAGTTGGTCGCAAGTTTGATGTTTTTAAAACAGATCTCGGAAAACACTGCCAGTGAAAAGAATTACAAAAAAAGTAATTGCAATATAATCTAGTTTTCAATATCAATAAATCAGTTTTAAAACATAAAGTGAAAACAAGATAAGACATTAATGGATTTAATGAAGCCGAAACCAGTTGTAGAATTGCACACAGTTTAGGCATCCTGCTGATGAACAGTAACTGTTTTGCTATTTTTTTCAGCAGCATTCTAGTTATGTCTGTTCAGATATCTATTGCTATAAATCAGTGCTTTGGTTTCCGAAACACAAGCCACCATAAGCTAAGTCGATGCATACAATTAAGTCAACAAATATCCCTCTCCACCGAAAGGCGGGAAACAAACAATGCGACATATACTTGTCCTCCCAAATGTTGCATCTTTGGTACGTGTTTTTTTTTTTTTTTGGTTTATGGGTGAAAAATTATAAATGTTACTAAGAACTATATAGTTTAAAGTGAACTGAACCCTAAAATTCACTTTTCATCGTTTGAACATTTAGGCATAGTAGAGCAGTTTATAAAAATATTATGTTTTGTAACGAATCGACAAGATTTGATCGGCGGCTCAATATGAGATGTCAGGAAAATCATGGTTACTGTGCGGCTTTTGGCTGCTATAAAAAAAAAAAATTCGCAAGACATAGATCGCCCAAAAAACATCAAGCTTTTGAAGCACACTGCCATATTTAAGCTCTCATTATCGTAAGCTACGTCATACCATACTGCTGACAATCTCATTAGCGACCACGGTATCCAACCTTTTCTAGAGAGTTTTTTTAGTTTCTATATTTAATTTCTCAATGTAATTTGACTTTAATTAAAAAAAACTTCACAGAGTTCATCTTCTATACCATTACATTCAAACAAAAATAGGTTAGTTTTGGCATTTAGTTCTCTTTTATTTTGCTTGTGCTATAAATGATAACCATGTTCAATATTACCTTCAATATTTCAACAATTTTCGGGAAATAAGGCAAGATTGCTTCTTTAGCAGCGTTTGCTAAAACAAAACGGGAATTTGTTCGATTTAGACATACCACAGCAATTTATAATAAAAAAAAACATTTTACTTGAGAAATAAAACATTTTCTCCGTGCCTTCATAGCGTGGTAAAAACCGAGGCGGACGTTTGGGAGAATTCGAGAGCAGATCAATGAAAGCCCGAGATACTGTAGGGGGTTTTCACCTGGTCGCGAATTTTTACAAACTTTGCTGAGATTTTAAACAGGTTATACGGCACGGAGAACATGTTTTATTACTTTTATAAAACTAGTAGTAATCATAGATTAGTGAAGAGCGTTCGATAGTTTAAAGGTTGGATAGGATGGTGATTTTTCTAGCACCGTGCTAGAGCAATTGAAGTTAGTCCTGTGTAAAAACAGTTATTAACGCACAAACAAGAAGTCAAATAATAAACTGTTCTCTTGTCTTTTAGTTACGAACTATTTTCAAAGTAGAAAATTAGTGTCAGTGTTTGCTCTGGAAGGCTCTTACACCCGCACCCAGACCTTCTCGGAGTATTCCAAGATGGCGTCGATTTGGATCAATCACAAAATCGAGATTTTTTCCGCCTGCTCAAGATTGTGATTGCGTTCTTCTAACGTCTGAACGCAACAAATATCATAACAACATTTGATCGCTCCGAAATCAAAAAAACTTACCACTTAGTTCGGCTATCTGTTCACTCTAATAAAAACAAATAAAAAATCAGTTCGGAATGGATACAATTTAAACAAATCAAAAATAAAAGATACAACTAAAATCAATCATGAAGTAAAATAAATAATGAAGTATTGGTCATTTCTTTTGCAAGGTTTGGTCGCTCCTAAAGGAGCGGTTTTTCAGGAGAGAGAACCGAAACGAATAGATATCGTCGCTTTGCACTGAGACCGCGTACAACGCCAGTAGAAAAGATCTCTCACAGTATTTCGACCTCTGGATCGATTTCTGCTGGAACAAGCTACTTTGCGTCTTTGCAACGGAAAAGGATCAAATTGTTGTTAAGTTACCATTTTTTACGGCTTTTATGTTATGTTGAATGTCGCCAATACCATTTCGTAATAATGAATGGTTGTGATTGGAAGATTGCAAACTCTTTTTATTGGTGGATTTCCATCCGAAATTGTGTTTAAGCTTTCGATCCGAAATTGTGCTCAAGCTTTTGAACTGATTTCCGAACTGTAATTCTTTTGATTTGTTTCTATTTAGAGTGAACCGATTTGCGAACTGTGAGTATATAATTTTGTTTATTTTAATAAACCGCTCCTTTCGGAGCGATCAAATGTTGTTATGATTTCCGTTATCTTGATTTAGTTATCTATGTTGTACTTTACATTGAAGAAACGCCCCACCCCCCAAAAAAAACCGTCGTAGGGGCGTCTTGAAAAATATATCCAAATCCCCGATAATGTAAAAAATTTCAGCAGAAGTTCGTTTAAAAAGAAACTAAAGATCAGTTATACAGTCAACTATTGATAAGACCGTTTGTGTAATCTCCGTCCTGAAAGAAGTATTACATTTTGTTAACTGTAGTAATTTCGAAAACTCCAACGATATAGAACTCAAACTCGTCTCTTTTTTAATTCAGCTACTTTATTCTGTCAATTCTTAGCAAAATAGAAATGCCTTGAACGCACTTGCCTAATCTTTGATTACTACAAGTTTTACAAGTAATTTATAATAGAAATTTTTAATATTCATCAAATTACAGATACCACGTGATTACAATGAGATTACAAGGTGTGATTGTAACTTCTGGTTTTTCAAGGAACTCTCGCGTTGTCCTTTTTTCTTTTTTGTTCCGCGTGATCACCAGCAACAATTTGTCATGCTGCACAAAGGTAACACAATGGGATGTTCTCATTTTGACACATAAAGTGTTTGTAAGAACGTTCTCATGTATATAACCTATTAAAACCTATGTGCTTTTTGGGGTTGAAAGACAAGTTGAAGGGCTGATCTACATCTACATCTACTTTATTATTTCACAACACCTTGCAGTATAGCGTGAAAGATCAAAGATCAATAAATAAATAAAATTATAAAAATATTATATTATAATTATAAATATTGTAGTTAAGATTAATTCATTTACTCGTTTTATCTAAGGTATTTTACAAAGATTGTGTACTTTATCCAATCTCTTTAGGTTTAGTTAAGCGAATGCAGGAAGATTAATAGAGAAAGCAGCTGCTACCTTTGTATATGAAAGATATGTGTCCATGGAAGATGTCCTCAAATTGAACTGGTTACCTGTGAAGCAACAGCTTGAATGGCATACGCTGAAGATCACGCACAAAGCATTATACGACCTAGATTGCACGAAGTACCTGGAGGTTAAAAGGTTTAAGCATAAATGAACGCTACGACAAGGTGCAGGAATATCACTAGAAATGCCGTTGGTATCGAACACCTTCCAATAACAAGTAGCGTCAAGCTTTGATAAACTGCCTATTGTTTTACGAAATTGTAAAGAGTACAAACAATTTTCAAGTAACACATTTAAATATTTAAGTCAAGCTAAAAGAGATATTATGTAGATATCATGTAGATTCATTTTTATTGTTTAATACTATTAACAAACTTTTATTTAACTTTTTCAAGTTTAATGAGATATTATGTAGATATACTTATTTATTTATTGTCATTATAATTTTATAGTTAGCATATTGCAGATGAAGAGCCATGTTACATGGAAATACTGTAATAAACTCTTATTATTTTTATTATTATTATTATTTCTAGCGTAAGTTTAGAAAAGCTGTTTGTTTCCATGACGATTAGCAGTACAATATTTAACCCTAGAAGCCTCAAGGGGGGTGGGGTCGAACGGAATCCCCCCCCCCTTCGATTTTTTTGGCCTCAAATCTGAACGCTTTGACCAATTGCCAAAAGCTTTAGCACAACTGTTCCTTGATAATGAATACATGTTTTGACAGTAATTAAATAACGTCACAATTGATGACGTCATCACAGAAAGTCACGAAAGTTGGATTTTTATAAAACTTTTGTAGAATTTTTTATAAAAATGGAAAAATAATCGTTATTTTCATTTTCTTTCCAGTATTTAACATTTCTATCACATAAAACGGTAATTCCTATCCATTTCTTATAATATTTCTCAGGTTTAGACAAGAGCTCAAAAATCGAAAATTAATCCAAGATGACGGCAATTATCATTTTATAAGTCCTAATCACCATGGTAACAAGATAATTGTCACGTGATTAGTATTAAATGAAAGTTTGAAGTCCAATTAACATTCATGCCAAATCTCAAGTCGTCAAGTAGATCGGTCTACTCAACGAAAATCTTGGGGAGGGGTCCAACGAAAATCCCCTTTCCCCCCCATCCTCCCTTGAGTCTATATGTTTGGCTAAAAGGCTTGAAGGGTTAAGGTCTGTTCGAACGGATCAAACAAACCTGGAACATCCTCATTCAAATCCAGCACCCTGACTCTTTGACCACACTGCCTCCCCGTAACAATTTAAATCTGTTGTAACTTGCCATTTTTTGCTGCAATTTACAGACCCTGACAATGATCTAGATAACGACACGAGCCTCATGAAAGGTACTATGGCCAATGATGATCATGAAGAAGAAACTGGTGATGTCGGTGGATTGACCGGCGATAAAGATTTGAATCCTCTTAAGGGAACAATAAGCCGCCCTGGAGTTTCTTTCTCAACACCCATGACTCCTTTGACTAAACCAACTGCTATGATCACTCCTCCAGAAGCTAAAAGCACTGGTGCGGTTACAGGATTCGCATCACCAGCTGGTGTCCAAACATCATCAGCTGGTGTTGTTTCTAATATTGAGAGGGAAAACAGTACAGTTACTCCAACTACTTTGCAAAATGTTCAGATTTCACAGATTTTAAAACTTAAACAACAAAAATCTAATGTAGTTAATGGAAAAACCGATTCAGCACCCGAAGAGACTGATCTTGCATCACCTCAAAATCAATTTGGTGCTGGTGAGAGACCAAAAGGCAGAACATCAGAAGCAAAAACTGAAATAGGTGAAAACTTGGGGTTGCAACAGCCAGACCGCTCAATACAAAATGATGATCCACATCTTAGTGGGCTGGAAGGTTCAACAACTAACAGGTCAAAACATTTGCAAGAGTCCTTGGGAATCCTTGATCCAGGGGGACCCACAATAGGGCCAAAGGATTCTCAACTTACAGCTCTTTCTGTCCATCCAACAAATTCTACCAAGAATGTTAACTCAGTTGGTATTGTACTAACACAAACACCGAAGACTGAAACTAAGCACACTATAAAGGTATCTGATTTCATGTGTTAATTAAATGACTTTCCTAGCTAGTAGGATCCAAAGGATACACCTTCAGATCGATAGAACTTGATATGTTATGTGTATTCTTTGTAAATTTATTCCGCGGCGATCACTGACGAGTGCAGGTCACTGTACGAAACAGGTCTGTCTGATTAACACGGAATCTAATGAAACCCGTGTGTCCTAAATTCAGTATAGTCTATTAGCTCTGCCGATACCAAGGCATTGAGCACTTTGGCAAGTTTAACCAAAAACTATTTATATATATATGAATTGATTTCAATCAAATAGACTCCTCAAGAATCCTTTGCGAGTGTCAAAAAGATAATGGATTTTTTTTGTTCTGCTATCCCACAATGCAGTGCTCTTCAGTTCCAAAATTCTTTGCACGCATTGCAAATAAAATACATGTGATCACGTTCTCTCAAATTATTGCGACGTTTTGTAGTGTGCTGGAAATGCTACTGTTACTAAAAGCTGTCTTTCTCTCTAGTGCTGGAGCTCTCAACCTAAAAATTACTGATCCGTTTTAGGGTTTTTGTAGCATTTACTTAGTACGTATACTCATACCAATGAATGTTTCATTGACAACTTAAATTAGTCAAGTATTAGTAAATTTTTATTTGAGTTTATTTGCATACTATAATTTTATTTTAGAAGTGATTGACGTTTCCGAACACAAGTTACGAAGATGATTCAATAATTGTTTTCTCAGATTAAAAAAAAAAACGAAATAAAGATCTTTTACCATTTGTGGTGAAGTAATCAGGTGATGTGTCAGTACAATGAAAATCACATAGAAAATAAAGAAAATCTAGACAACAGAGTTTGTGACTTGTGTAACGCTTGAAATTTTCCTTAATTTTAATTAGCTTTGGATCATAATTTGTCATTCATTCAGTCAAACTATGATATATAAACATATGAACTATCTGCATTTGTAGACTCGGGCTTTCTGTAGGGTAAAATTTTTTAATGAAAGCAGTCTTTACGAACATGATTGTAATAGAAAATTACGAATTCACAACTACCGTTGGACATCATTAATATATGTTGGATTCAAGAGAACATCTATTATCTAATTTAACTATATGTACGGCAGCACTCAACTATTATCAATTATGCTGTGTAGTTTTATAATAAAAGAAAAGCCTCCTGATTGAGTTATCAACAAAAAAAAATTCTTTTTCTTCTTTTTCTTCTTTTTCTTCTACTTTGACGCTGTTGCTTTGTTCGTCATCTTCTTCCTGTTTTTATAAATGACAATTTAGAAGAGACAGACATCGTAAGACTTTGGCATATTTCGTGTTTGAAGACATATGGCTATGTTCCCTCTGTGCATCAGACAATCACTTTGTTATGCATGCGGTTAAAATATTAAGATAAATAGATACAGGCCTTAGGAATCCTGCTTTTACGTGATATAGTTTTTGGGTTCCATGACCAGAAACTACTGTAAACCATCATTAGTTATTTTTTGGCTCCATAAATGGTATTATGGAAAACTATGACAATATACAATCAAATTTAGGAATGAATGCATATATATTTAAACAATATAACATAAAGCAGCCACATAATACTTCATTTTCATCAACAGCAGGAAAAATTTGCAGTTATTACAATGATTTGTAACTCTGTAAGTCACAAAAAAAAAAACAACAACTGGGCCTGCAGAGTGTAACATAGGGAACATTAGTATTCACAGCTATAATTTTGATTGAGGATTATTAGAAAGAGTTAACGAATTTGCAGTATTCCCTTATTACCAGAAAAGTTGCGTTGAAAATTTGGAAAATGGGAAACAGAATTTTGGTTCCGTTGCTTCATCATCATGGTAACGATTTGTTACCAGTAATGATCATTTCTGTGAAATCCTAGGACCTGTAATGGTTGCTGTGGACAAAATGAATGATGTAATTGACACCCTTAACTTATAGCAGACAGCACTGCTGAGCTTGCCTTTTTACAAAGTCATTTCAGACTAGGCTTCCAAGAGTGCACTTCTGGAGAAGTCCTCAGTAGAAGTAATAGTTGAAAAAGTACCCGATGCTGAAGTAGTTTTAGTAATAACAATAGGTTTATTATTATTATTATTATTATTATTATTATTATTATTATTATTATTATTATTGTTATTAGCAGTAGCAGTAGTAGTAGTAATAGTAGTAATAGTAGTAGTAGTAGTAGTAGTAGTGGTAGTACTAGTAATAGTACTAGTAGTAGTAGTAGTAGTAGT
>JANCMA020088698.1:0-15245 GCA_024336925.2 Zoanthus solanderi | reverse complement strand
AATTAATATTAATATAGTTTTTTTCATTCCAATTTTTTAGCCAAAGTTTTCTTTTTTATACAAAGATATAAAAAGTTTAAAAATTACAGCTGCTTATTTAATGTACAGAATAAAAAGTTTTATGCCTTTGGATTTAAACCTTCCTACTGCTGTATGAAATTATTTAGACTGTACAGAATACATATTTATTATTATTTTTAAAATCTTTTCACTTTTTGATGTTCACATTTTCAAATTCCAAACAAAAGACACTTAAGAAAATAAGTTCAGTCTTTATTTTTTACTGAGGAAAATGATGTTTGAATGAATTCTACCTCTAAAAGATATCAAATTTTACTTGCCTACAAAGTCATGCATATTCTCAATCCTATGCTTTTATGATCTAATCCAAACTGGTAATTAAACTTGAGGTTTTGAATCACAATTTCCAAACCTTCTAGGTGGCAAAAAATGCATTTATCAGAATTTTACAGCTTCATCAAACTTTCAGTTTATGCAGCTATGCATCTAGTTTGTTTTAGAACTACTTCATGTTACAAGTTAGTCAACCTTCAGTTTTTGAAATATTAAAATAACAGTGATCCTAAATTGATTTTGTAACCAACATTTACAAGTTAAATAAAAATCACTGACAGTAGCCACCTTCATTTGCAAAATAAAAGTAACATTCTTAGATTTGTAACCAATTTACACACATTCACTCACACAAACATTCCTTATTCACCAGATGGGCAAATAAAAATTAATAATAATTGTATAACTTTTCAGTAATTCTACTTGCCTGAGCCAACAGCTAATCAATTGTTGTGGTTGGGCAAGTATTACGTCAATCCATTTTAGTTATACATCAACTAACAATTTATAAATTTACTTGTGCAAGCTGTAATGCTTGTTATGTGGGCCAAACTGTTAGGCATTTTAAGACATGCATACAAGAACACCTCTTTGGTGACAGATCGTCACATCTATTTAGACAATCGAGTGCATTGACCGAATGCTGTGAGGCGTTCTCGGCAGAGTGCTTCAAGATTCTGGACACAGCTCAAATGGAATATCAAATTACGCTCAAAGAATCAATGCACATCAAGTGGCTAAATCCTGTGTTAAATCACCAATTGACGCACATCAATCTTTCTTTATCTTAGTTTATAGTTTTTGTTTTTTCTTGCAAAATACATTTGCATGTGCTTATATATTAAACTATTTAAACCCACTTACAATCATTGTATATTCACACTGATGGCGTAGGTACGCCAAAACATGTCAGTAAATAAACCAAAAAGGTTAAAAATTGTCATTCTTGTTTTAAAACAATTTAATAGTATTCCTGTCCAACTTGTGTTTGATACAATGTGATTATAGCCAACTAGACTTTTGCACCTTGTCACTTTACTACCATCATAGCTTTATACCCCAGTAAGCATGTTCATAGAAAAATTCTTATAAAAATAACTAATAAACAGTTAAATTTTAACAGATAAACATAATAAAATTAATAAACTACTGCTTACTTGCTGCTGTTGTTCAGTGTCTTCAATAAAAGACTGATTTGATCTCTCAATTTCCTGATCAAGTTTCGAATACCTGTCTTGTGGCATGTTGGTTTTCCTTCCCAATAAAGCCTTGTAAATTAAATTAAAAAATAAAATCCAATTAAAAATAATTTTGTTTTCAGTAAATGCTAATCCAGCATTTTTCAAAGTTCAGAATGTTAGACTACTCATTCGCAGAGCTGTCAGCTCCAAAAATCCAGAAACCTGGAAAATTTATTTGAAATACAACAACTATGAGAAAATAGCAAATGAAAACCTGCAGAATACATGAAATGTATGCCAACTTAGCAAAAACTTCAGGGAGAATTGCTGCAAAGCCTGGAGATTCCTGGTTTATCCAGGAGAGTTGACAGGAAGTATGTACTCAGTGACTTGACCAAAACCTAATTATAGCAATACCTATCTTAACTCTGACGAAGGACTCCAGCTGTCCAAAACATCATTAATAATATAATATTTTTATAACTACTTTCCACAAAACATAATTTTTTTTATGATTAATCAAATGTTTTCTATAGTATCACCAATGCAGCATCCCATTTATGCCTCCAAATTTATATTGCGTGTTCTTTATTATTCTTTATTCAGGACCTGCTTTAAGGATATACAAATCAAATATAAATAATTGAGCCACCACACCCATTTTAACTTTCTATCATAAATAGCTTTGCTAAGGGATTTATTGTTACAATGCCTTCCACAAAGATGCAACACAAGGACCTGAAGACCATGTTTGAGCTGAGAAAAAACTGTGTTAAGAAAGTTGTTTCAGCCTTTTTAGGCCTCATCAGCATGGCATAACTAAACAAACAGGCTTTCACAGTACCATCCAAAGGTATTTTAACATCAACTTGCAGGACTGACCTGTGGTTCCGTCCTGTCAACCTGTATCCCATATAGCATGGGATTTTACCCTCAGGTTTTATCCTGTTACTATCCTGTTACTGCAAATCGTCCCTTACTTACCTGAGGGTCAAAATTAGTGAATAGATGCATTTATGTTGTCCTGTAAGACTTATTAGTTTGTTTACACTTTCCCAAAAGGCAGTGTGTATAGTGATTCAGTTTTGGATCGCTTTCCAAAATGCACCAAACAGAATGTTTGTAAATTCGTAATTAACAAAACCTTGCAATTGAATGGATTTAGTTGTTTAGTTTATTTGCTCTCAATTTTTAATTTGATCATCAATCAAAGTTTTTTGCTCTCATGTGCTGAAAATATTTTTACTTTGATCATCAATCGAAGCTTATTTGTTGTGATGTGCTGAAAATGTTTTTACTTTGATCATCAAAGTTTATTTGCCATGATGCACTGAAAATATTTTTACTTTGATCATCAATCGAAGTTTGACCAAAACAAATTTAACATCCTGTGACAATTGGATATTACTTAATATTTAAATTACTAATCATGTGCAGTCCAATAGAATCTCTTACAGCTATATTCACAGGACTTTTTTGCACTGCTTAATCAATGGGATACAAGATACAGGATCGACCTGCAGGATTGACCTGTAACCAAGTTTTAAAAAATACTTCTGGACGATACTGTAGACCTCATCAGCATGGCACAGCTAATAAACAGGCTAGGTTGAATGTTGTAGTAGCCATGAACAGTTGTTTCAGCCTTTCACTAGGTCTCATTATCATGACATAGCTAATAAATAGGTTCAGGTTCCCAGAATATAATAAGTGATTAATAAGTGAAAGACATTTAGTGTAATGCTTGTAGGATGTTAATTACTGTAATTAAATGCTAAACATCAAGTACAAGTCTGTCAGTAAAAGTCATGCGATTGCATACGCACGTCTATTCACATGCCTAACGAATGCCAGACATGTGATCCATCACACACCTAAAATATATAATTTATTGCTCTTGGTATTTTTAAGCAGTGACTTCTTATTTTTTGAAAACAGGTCATCATGCTTCTTTTCCTTTAGAATTTGCAGAAAAACATGTAGTTGCGGGTCCCTCTGGAAAATTAATTTATTCTACTTGTTGTACATGGGGGGACCAAGAATTATTTCTAGCTAGCTCAAAAGTTGAGGTCGTTGTAAAAAATGAGCTCTATCATGTTAAGAAAAACCCATTTAAATGTATCAAAAATAATTATTTTTGCTGAAAGCAGTCTAGACAGACAAAAAACAGAGGAAATCTACAAGCACCTGCCTTGTTGCATTTTTAGTCACTTAAGTCACCACATGCAATTGCACGCCTCAGTCAGACAAGGCGAGCAAATCATCGCATGCCTACTGATTTTTTCATTGACAGGTGTGCAAAGCTTAAAAAATTTAAAGAACATATAATTGCAGAGATGCTGTAAGCAGCCAGACGAAGCCAACATCAGAGCCAGTCAATTTGCCATATGCCCAGCCCATGGTTGATGTTTGCTACAATATTGTGGTGACCTGTAGCTTAAACATGGTCTACATTTCCACTTGCATGAATATAATTTTTTACTTGAAAATATCTTCATGAATAAACCATAAAATGTGCTCAAAACTTTCAGATTAATTCTCCAATAGTAATTTTACATGGTGTTATCAAGATATAACAACTAGTGATATATTTATGTTGGTAATTACAATTTAAATTTAGGGTAAAAAGTTTGAATTCCAAGCAGGTCCTGTAATACCTAACTAACATAACACAAATAAGAACATAATCTTACCACCAAAAGGAACAAAATTTTCCAATTTTATTTTGTTTTATTTTAGCCACTATGTCGCCTTCCAGGTAAGTGGTCTGTAACACCACAACAGGAAGCCTAGGCAAGTCACCAAATCACACAGGAAGCCCACAAAATTTCAAATCATTGTTCGGAACAATTAACTGTCAGCCAATAATATCTCCAACTTGAACTCCAGTATCAATTCAAAACACATGGACCTTTCAAAAGTGTGCAATTAAAACTACTATCATTCGAAATATTTAAAATTTTTTATATGGGAAATAGCAATCCAAGGTTTTTTATGAATTATTAAACGTAACAGTAAGAAATTGTCTTTTTTAGTGACCACTGCATAAATTTGTGATGTGAGTACAAAAAATATCTTAAACTAGATTCAAAAGGTCTAAATGTCAAATTTTTTCACGTGTTTACTTGCAGTAGCCACAAGCGCTTAAAAGTGTCCTCTATTATAATAAATTATGGTAAAAGCGCAATGCTTGTGGGATGTGGCTATATAGATGAACTCGAGTATAGATAGCACAAAAATGCTAGTAGCTAACTTGAAACCACTGATTGGGTACTATAGTCACATAGATAGCCTGTGGTTTTATTATTAATAATAGATTGTCTCTTCAAGATCAGAGAATGCTGTTATGCTGATATATTTGTTTTGTTGTTTCACAGGGTGTTGTTACTTCAGCATCTAGTCTTATTCACGGCTTAGTTCAGAAGAACCAGAATGAATACAAGGGTTGCATTCAGCTTGCTGTGTCGCGACTTAGCAGAGTAAGATTGCTGCACCATTCTACCATTGTACTGTTTGAATTCATTGTTACTGTAGTATAACTTGAGAGGTGTTTTAAACCATAGATTCCTAAACTATAATCATCATCATTTCCAATTTTGATCCGGGTTTACCCCACTCTAACAGCAATCTCTCCAACTCACACTCTCCATCTTGCTCAATGCATGGCATCCTCCTTCTCCAAACCAACACTCTTGCTCTCCTCCACTTGTGTTTTCCACGTCTTATTATTATTATTATACTTAGCTTATTCATACTGTGGTTTAGTAGCTATACTCTATAATTTCTTTGTTTTCTATTCACTATGAATACATTTTGTTAACTAGGTTTATTACCGCACTGACAATGAGGGTTGTTCTTGGAAACATGTTTAGTAGTAGTAGCAGTAGCAGCAGTAGTAGTAGCAGTAGTAGTAGTAGTAATAGTAGTAGTAGTAATAGTAGTAGTGATAGTAGCAGTAGTAGTAGCAGTAGCAGTAGTAGCAGTAGCAGTACTAGTAGTAGTAATAGTAGTAGCAGTAATAGTAGTAGTAGCAGTAGTAGTAGTAGTAATAGTAGTAGTAATAGTAGTAGTAATAGTAGCAGTAGTAGTAGCAGTAGTAGTAATAGTAATAGTAGTAATAGTAGTAGTAATAGTAGTAGCAGTAATAGTAGTAGTTGTAGTAGTAGTAGTTGTAGTAGTAGTTGTAGTAGTAGTTGTAGTAGTAGTAGTTGTAGTTGTAGTTGTAGTTGTAGTTGTTGTAGTAGTAGAGCAGAGCAGAGCAGTTTTGATCCGGTTTTGTCCCTGTGGACGAGGATGGCCAGATTCACCTCATTCCTGACATGACCATCTTCACACCCTTTCACTACTTTCATCTATTAAGGGCATCCTCTTTCTTCAAACCAGTCTTTTTAATCTTATCTTTTACTTGATTTTTCCAGGTCTTCCTCAGGCATCCCCTCCTTCTCTGGTCTTCCACCCTGAAGCACAATGACTTTCTTAAAACGCCATCCTCCTCCCTCCTTCAATAAAAATGAATGTGAAGTTCAAAATCACAAGTGTCGTCTACGTTATAAAGATTATACTGTAACAATTCTCCTGCTCAATCAACCTTTTTAAAACAGTTAGAATAAAGCATTTATTTTTTTAAATTATTAATAATATTTTTTATTATTGTTCCTTGCAGATAGTGACTTCATCATATACTGATCTTCAGGACTATACATATTACTTTGTACCAGCTCCCTGGCTTTGTGTCAAATTATTGAAGCTTTTACAAAGTTACCCTCCCCCAGGTATTAATAGTATACTTAACTATCCTCCCCCAGGTATTACTAGACGTATACTTAACTATCCTCCCCCAGGTATTACTAGTATACTTAACTATCCTCCCCCAGGTATTACTAGTATACTTAACTATCCTCCCCCAGGTATTACTAAGTATACTTAACTATCTTCCCCCAGGTATTACTAGTATACTTAACTATCCTATTTAAGAAATAGATCATGTTCTCCATTCCTTCATAGCCTGGTGAAAACTTAGGCAAATGTTTGGGAGAATTTAAGAGCAGATTAGTGAAAACCTGAGACACTGTTGAGGGTTTTCCAATTGCTCAAGAATTCTCACAAGTGTTGCTGAGGTTTTCACGAGGCTGTGGAGGATGGAGAACATGTTTTATTTTATAGAATTATTATTTTCCGTCTTAAAGAAAAAGACAATATTAACGAAGCTTGTATGTATACTTAAATTTTTTTCATGAAACTGCAAATTCTCACAACTTGGAGGCAGCTAACCATATTGCTTACGTCATTTTCATGTTTCATGGTACTATGAAAACACACTTGCAGACCAAACAAAATGGATGTACTATCCAAATTATTTTATAAAAAGAGATTTGTTAAACTGTGTTGAATATAAATTATACTGGGATGTAAAGTGTGGAGGTGTCAGGGTGCTGGTAGATCCTAAAAAAGACCTATTTTTGATTTTATAATAAATTATATACTGCATCCAGCGACATGGAGTTAAATAATCATCTCAAAATTGATATTTGAAAACTGTTCTCCAAGTACTATGTTGCTTAGATTGTAAGAGCTTTTAAAATCTTATAATTTCTTATGTTAGTTGAAGATGCTGCTGTCATGGCAAGGTTAACAGAGTGCCTTGAAACAATTCTCAATAAAGCACAGGTGAGATAGGAATTAGATCTTGTCAGTTTAGGACGAACTGTTTAAAATAAAAAAATGCCTTATTATGTATGTATAAACCTTTTGAATGTTTTGAACAGTAATGAAAATGTCCCATGGTGGAATCTTGTTATAACCTTCATTTCTTTAACCCTTTCAGTCCTAGTTGTATTGTTAAATTCTCCCAACTTGGGCCCATATTTTTGATTTGAACAAGTTTGAAAGAATTTTACTTTTGATATTCATAGTTTGCTTTGTTTGATCAAATCTCATTTTCTCATTACCAAATATCTTTTGTATGTGTTATGTTAAGAGAAATTGGGTGTTGATAACTGACTGGGACTGAAATAGTTTTAAGCATTCTGTTAACAGGGCACCTGCAGGTCCCTAAAAAGTCTTAAAATGTATGTTTGATTTTGAGATTTTAAGGGCTTGAAAAGCTTTTTAAAATGGGTAAAAAATTGTTTAGGTCTTAAGATATCTTACATTGATTTCAAGTCAAAAGTGTTTCTTCCACCGGTTATAATTTGAAGCTTTTTCTGGCCGTATTTTGCTTTTCACACAATGAAAATCTAATCATTCACTACATTCTAGATCATGTGAGCAAGATTTGGAGGAGTACTGTATCTCAGTAGTTTATAAATCTTGGACGTTTGGTTCTTAAAAGTTTTAAAAAGGTTTATTTTTCTTGAGTTGGAAACTGCAGAAACCCTGTGTTAAAATCATTTCTCATGTATATGTATATATCTGGGCTGCACTGTACAAACTTCAGAACGTTTTTATGGCTAGGGTCTAGATTTCTGGCATCGCAATGTAATTTGATCCCAGATTCAAGCAATCAATAGTTGCTTAGTTGATCTACAGATGAGTTCCTTTTTTTTTTTTTTTTTTTTTAGCTCTATTAGTTTATCAGTGCATGTAAATATTTTTTCTTTCTCTATTCACCAATATTGCAGGAACCACCTAAATCAAAAAAAGTGCAACACTCCAATGCAAGAAATGCTGTTCTCTTTGAAGCCATTAATCTTATAATCCATATGGACCGGTAAGACTTTGGGTCACTCATTAAGTTTACTTCACATACTGTGAGTTCTGTTGTAATATATAATGCAACAATTTAATGCCACATTTTGTGGCCAACGTTTGAGTTTGGCTCTCAACTTTGGAATCAAAAGCAATATCTCATCACCGTTTGTTGGCAAAATGTTGCATCTTGTTGCAAACAAACAATAACAAATACAGAGTTCAGAGTTGTTCTCTTTTCCCTTATCAAAAGCATCTCATAAATAAGGCAACCAAGCTTGTTGCAGAATTGTTTTAGCATGGCAATTTGCGTGTAAAGATTATTTGCTCTTTAGTTTTGTTGATCCTTACTGATGACAGAATTTTTATGTTCCTTAGTTCATAGGTAGAGGTGACGGCATGTGCTGTCATTGGCAGAGAAACTACTGTAATTTGAATAGCGTACATGCAGTTTAAAACAAGATATTGTTCTCTTAGTTTTAATTTTAAACTTTGTAGAACAGTATTCATAGGTTCAAAAATGAATGAAGCTGTTAAATGAAAGTAAATGGGCTGAAAAGAGATGCCATTCAGACTAAACCAAAAGCTAGTCGAAATAAAAAATAAATAAATATAAATGAATATAGAATTAGAGTACGTAAATTCGAGGCAGTAGTATTGATCTCCCTATGTGGGGACTGAAGGAGTTGATGGACTGTTTGCAGACAGGCACTTAAAGCTGAGATCAAGGTGCAGGCTGATTTTGATGCAGCAAGGGCAAAGAGAAAGGTGGCAACTGGAGCAGTTCCACTAGTGACATAGTCCCGTGAGATCTGTAGTTGTGTCTGCTTCGCAAAGGTTGGACTGATCAGTCACAAGAGGAAGTGCTCACAATTGCGCTAAGTCATGGACATAGTCTGACAACTGCCTACTGCTAATATTTGTATCAAAATCCATTAAAGAGGCAATGAAATTTTCTTCTTGTTCACACGTGAATGTTTTGTTACTACAGTGATCAAGGCTTGTTAATTCGGGGTTGTAACCAGCTGGGTCAATTCTTGACACACAGAGAAACTAACCTGAGGTAAGGTATTAGTTAAATACAGCATATGCCTACTAGTATCTATTTTGAAGCCACTAATATTTGCCAACGCCACGTTGGTTTTATAAAAATGGTGAGCCTGAATGCTACAGAAGCCATGGATAGCTGGATAGGCCTATTTGGGCCTCATTAGCATGGCGTAGCTAACACTCAGGATCACTTTCCTAGATAAGACTAAAGAGTCTTCAGATATTAAAACATTGAAAAGTAGATTATATTATTCTAATTAACAATTAGAATATGAGCTTGAAATTTCTATCGATTGGCGATAGAAATTGAGAGCTAGTATTCCAATTGTTTTAGTAGAAATCTCTGAAGAAGAAACAGAAGAACAACAATACTCTTTTTGGTAAACAATTATTGAATTTATTCAAACAACCAATGCTGATGATACACCAGCAACTTTGAACTATTCGTTGAATGAAACTGTCCAATTGATACTTCAAAATTCTTTTTTTCTTACCTTTGATATATTTTTAGACCATAATATTTTCTTGCTATTTTAGTTTTCTCTGAAATTGCTTTTTGAATAAGAGCGTTTAAATCCTCTTTAGAAACGTCTTCTGAAAAGCGGGAAAGGGCTGCCATCTTGAATTACTTGTTTTTATCCCACAGATGCTCTCTATCTCCTGATCTCCTGATAGATAGTGAGTACTGTAACCAATCAGACTGCAGTATTTGCGAGTAGGTTTCTCCTAAGATTTCTTACCGTTAAGGGAATTCCATTCCAATTAGTAGATCTAGTTCGTTTAGAAAGATTGAAGTTGAATTGAGAGTTTTGAGGTTTGTGTATGTGGAAGTTGTTTGAAGTTGAGGATTGAGTATAACGAGGGTGGATATTAAAAATATCTTGAAACTAAAACCATTTATTTGTAATACCATAAAAATCGTTATGATATAATTTATCCAAAAAAAGTTGTGATCAGCAGTATTGAAAGCTTTTTTCGGGTCAATAAAAACACCACAAGAAAAAAACACATATGCATGTTAGTGTGTATCGCATGAACTATATTTAGTATATAGCAGCTTGGCTATGCGCTGTTTAATCAGTCTAGAAATAGTAGATGTGAGACAATAGTTACCTCAGAAACATTATAGTAGATAATGACACTGAAACAAGATGGCAGACAGAAATAGTCCTGTTCAATAAAAGCCCGTTGGTTTCCCGGGACTCCTCGCCTGCATTAGTTATACTTGTAAAAAATGTATAGATATATAAGTAACAAAAAAGGCGAATAAACAAAAAATAAACAATAGTTTCATCTCACTCTGTGGTTAGGTTAATAATTAAAGTATTTCCTTTCTTACAAGTCTTTCTTTTGTCTTGAAAGGAAATTTTTTTAGATCAGTTACCTCACTGGTATATACTAAAACACTTATTTTAGTTTCGGAGGGTAGTGGGGTGATGATGATCTACCTCAAATTCTGCCACTATCATCCTCAATTGAAATATTGAAGTATTATATAAGTATGAATATCTAAACTGCATGCTCTGGTGAAATGTGCTTTGCTTGCAAAAAACATACTGGGAAGAACTTTGAATGTATGATGAGTGATTGGTGTGAGCTAATTTGGGGTTATGCACTGTCATTTAATAGTAATGTGCTGCCTTGATCAAAATATGCATTGACTTTATAAACAGACACTCAATAATCAATGATGTAAACCAGTTTGGGTTTCTCTCTTTAGGTATCTGGCCTTGGAGGGACTTTGTTTGATGTCAAACTCGGAGTTTTCAGTTGATACAGTCAGGAAACATCAGGAAACTGTTGTCAGTGCTTTGAAGGTTTGTACTGAGTATTGTTCTCCCCAGGATTTTACTAAGACCAGTGGGTGATTGCAACCTTAGTAATCTGCGTGGTGTTGGTGGTGTTGGTTTCCTGGACCTCATGCTATAATCAAAACTCTTTGCATACTGGGAAGAATTCAAAATGGCGTTACTTGAGTGATTGATCAAACAAGCAAAGGAGTGATTGGTGTTTTTATCAAAAAACTTTCGCCATCAAATTTTAAAATGTGAAAAGAAAAAAAAATAGGACTCCAAGGTAAAAAATTATAGACGAATTTTTGGAAAAAAAGACATTAACATCCTGAAAACAGATTTGACCAGCCCATATTTTCAGACTCAAAATTAAGCGAGCTTAGTTCAAAGCTAATTGGCAGGTTTTAAGGCCAAGCAGCTTTCTATTTTTTCGAAGTCCAATTAGCCCACTTGTCTTAAAGGCCCTACGGAGAACACTGTTGAGTTATCTAATCATGTGTGAAAGAACTTGTCTTAGTTGGTAAGATCTCTTACTTCTAAGCACGAAGCTTTATGTATGTATAATTCTCAGTCTTTGATGTTAGGCTAATGGTACGACGATGGTAACGGTAATGGTGGTGATGATAATGATTGTTGATGTTAAATAATAATAATAATAATAATAATAATAATAATAACAATAATATGAATGTCTATACTCGGATTTTTTTAGAGTAGCTGTGAAGCTAATTTCTCCGAGTTTTAACACACATGCATGATACAATTAAAAACCCCAACTGGTAGTGATAAATGATGGCTATGAACGATGATGGATGATAATGATGGCTTATAATGATGGATAATGATGGAGATGGATGGTGAAAGTAGATGAAGGTTTATAGTGATGGATGACAAAAATGATGGATGATGAAAATGATGGATGAAAATGATGGGTGATGAAAGTGATGGATGATGAAAATGGTGGATAATAAAAATGATGGATGATGAATGATGAAAATGATGGATGGTGAAAATGATGGATAATGAAAATAGTTGATGATGATACTGATGTGTGATGACAATGATGGATGGTGCGAGTGATTGGTGATGAGAAAGATGGATGATGAAAATGATGGATGATGAAAATGATGAATGGTGAGAATGATGGATGATGATACTGATGTGTGATGAAAATGATGGATGATGATGAGAATGATGGGTGATGAAAATGGATGATGAAAATGATGAGTGATGAAACTAATGAATGATGAGAATGATGGATGATAATTATGATGATGAACAGCATAAATGACAAGTTACAAGATCTACATGATCAAAATACTCAGTGAAGGAGAACTTAAGATGTGAAGGAGAACTTAAGAGGCAGAATTCCCTGTGTGCAAGCTATAATTTTTTCTTCTTCCTTGGTAACTAGACTGAGCGAGATGTTAGTGTACGCCAACGAGCAGTTGACTTGTTGTATGCTATGTGTGACACAAACAATGCCGAGGAGATAGTAAAAGAGATGTTGGCATACCTGGAGTTTGCTGATTATGCCATCAAAGAAGAAATGGTATGTGTCAGTGTTTATTTGATGTTATTTGTGTTTGTACAATGCTACCGATACCACCAGCTAAGATTTTTGACCCTTTTTTTATTGAGGGGGTAGCTTTTTTCGGACATTTTGAAATTTACATGTGAAGGAGACTTACTGCCTCATAAAAATGTCATAAGTCTATTACAGTATAACTAAACGAATACTGCTGGCATCAATAAACAACCCTTGAAAAGTATTTGTGTCGTCTTAGTTTAGATCCCCATTTTCATTTTTATACCAAGTACGTAAAGGTACTGGCTGATGTGATGTTGCTACAGCTATCGTAGGCCCTCTGATATCCTGTACAGGGGATGAAAACATTAATGTACTTTAGAACAAAACTTGGACGAATCGAGTTATATTTGTTTTTCTTCATGGTAAGTAGAATGGAAAGCTGAGATTAAAAGCTTAAGCCCTTCCCCTGAGCAATTCACACTATGTAATGTGTTTTACAAGTAGTTAAATTTTACACCGTAGTGAATTGAGGAAGAATTTTAAAAAACTAAATGTAATGTGGTCTGACTGTGTTCACCTTGCAATGCTAGTAGATTCATTGTACTTTAGGTGCTGAAGATTGCAATTTTAGCAGAGAAGTTTGCCACTGATTACTCGTGGTATGTTGACACCATCTTGCAACTGATTCGCTGTGCAGGGGATTTCGTCAGTGAAGAGGTAGGAATCGATCAGCAGTGTTTCTGACACATCAACCATGGATACTATACGTTATGATACTTTATGATCTTGATTGCACAGCAGTTTCAAAACAGACTATGTTTTCTCCTGCTAAAATTCATTTAAGAAATTAAAATGCCCCTTCATAGCCTGGTGAAAACCAAGGCAAACGTTTGAGAGAATTCAAAAGCAATGGAGCTTTCGCCCAGTGTTGGAAGCTTTTGGTTTCAAGTCTTCTTAAGAGCTCAGAACCTGATGACAAAATAATTATTTAGTATTTGCCAAATTGGATGGGCAGTTACCAAGCAATTCAAAAAGTTTGAATTTCTTAATGAATTGCAATTATAATTCTGAAAAAGTCGTATCACGGAAAGGATATATGAAGAAATGAAGGTTTTATTTCACAGTTTGGGAGGGTCAACTTTTACACCAGCAAATGCTGTTTAATAAAGCAGAAATACCGGTGCTCTTGGCCAATCACAATGCAGAAGTTGTTCAGGTAGTAGTGTAAGGTCTGAAAGCACACTTCAAATCAAACTTGCTGTATCTGGAATCTCATTCGGAACTTTTTGTGATTTTAGAAGGTAGAATTGAAGGGTCTAATGCAAAAAAAAGTAAGTGACTTTGTATGAAATATTAAATTCTACCAGTGACCAGTGATCATGAAGAGATAATGTAGGGATAATGTAGAGAGAGATGAGAACTTGATCAAAATTCACTTATGTCATTTTTGTCTAATGCAAAAGCAACGTGACTTTGTATGAAATGCTGAATTCTCCCAAATGTTATGAAGAAATAATAGGGATAATCAAGTGAGAGATGAGAACTTTATCAAAAGTTACTTACACCGTTTTTGCACTAGAACCTTCAGGTGTACATGGTAAATGCATTTTAATAATGCTGACATAAACAAGTAAATTAGATGTGATTGTATGTTAATATGTGTGATGTTTTTTCTCCAGGTTTGGTACAGAGTCATTCAGATTGTTATAAACAGAGAGGATATCCAGGGTTATGCAGCCAAGACTGTGTTTGAGGCCTTGCAATCTCCATCGTGCCATGAAAGTATGGTAAAAGTGGGTGGATATATTTTGGGTGAATTTGGAAACCTCATAGCAGGAGATCCAAGATCAAAGTAAGTTAACGTTGATATTGTATGGTAGACAGTGGTTTATGACCTCACATTCACATTTAAAGAGGGTAGGCAGTGGTTCATGATCTCACATCCTAGATGGAAAAATACGGATGTTAAACAAAAATGATGATTGTGACGACGACAACGATGATGATGGTGCTGAAGAAGATGATGATGATGATGAAGATGATGATGATGATGATTTGATGATGATGATGAAAATGATGATGATGGTGATGAACAATGCCTTGGGAAGATGGGGGATTACTAGTTTGTAAGCATTTAAACATTAAAGTAATTGAGTTTTCTTTGTGTTGTATCAAAAACAAAAAAATAATAGCTTTTATGAGAATATTCACCAGAGCTTCAGTGTTCCATGTTTTTTTTGTTAGTCCCATGGTTCAGTTCCAACTATTGCATAGTAAGTTTGCACTGTGCTCAGCCCCAACTCGGATGTTGTTGATGACTACTTACATCAAATTTATCAACCTCTTTGCTGAAATGAAACCCCACATTCAAGAGGTAAGCATCCAGATCGAGGGAGGCAATAGCTTTTAAGATCCTTATTACTTTACTCTCTTATAGTGACGTTACAAGAGAGTAAAATAATAAGCTTTCAGGCTTCATCGAGTTCAAACCTGTACCCTCTGCAATACTGTTGCAATGCTCTAACCAACTGAGTTATGAAGCCACGAAAACTTTTAGTCTTTAATTTTGCAATTGCTCAAATTGCGTATATGCAGTATATGTACTCTTAGTTGCCTAATAAATGGGAAGGGGCTAGAATAAATGAGGGG
>JANCMA020088589.1:0-15245 GCA_024336925.2 Zoanthus solanderi | reverse complement strand
GTAGAGAAAAGATGGCGGATCAAAACAGTAATGAGCCCGGTTTTGCTATAATATCAGAGGATTTCATCGATATTTTAGTTTGTACATCCTTTTTGACCGATTAGTAGGTTTATACTAAAACAATTCGACCTCTCGGCCTTATGGACTACGAGCTTGAATAGCCCATGAGGCCTATGGCCTCAATGGCTATTGACTCATAGTCCATTCGTCCTCAACATCTAATTGTTAATTATTCACCTATGCAGGAGTTTTAATGTCTTTTAAAAATTATTCAGTGCAAACTATTAAATAGATTTGTTTTAGTTGTACACTAAGATAACCATTGTCGATAGATTTGAAAATAGAAAATTTAAAAATAATTTTATTACTAAAATCAATCTCTTTTATATAATTCCTCTGTTAATTACCATTTCTGTTTTGTGTGCCATTTCTTATAGTTAAAAACTGATCCTTTTATTTTAATTTCTAATTAGGCTTACATAGTTTCTATTGCATTTTGTACATAGGCTTGTAGATCACTAGACCCAGTGCATTCAGGTTACATCAGCTATGATAGAGAAGCTCACATTAGTTACTATAGCAACCGCTATCCTGAACAACAAGAACTGTACAGCATTGTTAGACAAGCATGTGTAAGAAGGTTTGTAAAGCACACTGTTATAAATAATGCTGAACAGAAATTGTAATGTTTTGACCAACAAAAAAATATACGAACGTGTACTTTTTGACCGTAGTGTGTCTATGTACAGATTATTGCTGTATAAACATTTAATAGGCCGTTATTTGTTAATTTTCGAAATTCTTAGAAATGTTAATTCAATTTTAAACGCTTTTATCTCAGTCAATACTGTGTAAAAATGCACATGGTACTGCATATTCTAAAATTTAAGTTATACGTTACGTCATTAGTAAATAAAATGCCAATTGTTTAAGAGTAAGAGCTCTTTTACTTTTTATCTACATTGAATCAAACAGGAGTACTGGGCCACGCAGTATATTTTTTTTATTATTGTCGTACAATGAGGCCAGTCCACTCATTTATTTATAAAGCCTTGGTTACATCATAAAATTACTGATTTGTTCACAAAATACTGCTGGTGTGATAAACTTTTTGTGATAATTCCGAATAGATTTTTGAGACTATCAGTTGATTTAGCACTGGTTAAGTCTTATTAAAACTGCAACACTTGCTGTTATATTTTATTCTTAAACTTTAGCTTCGTTTGTCTATAATGTTTACCTGTAAAGATTGACAATGATTAATCCATACAGGTTTCAGAAGTAGCAATCAGTTGTACGTGTAATTAATGTCACAGTTGAAAATACTAATGAACTGTAACAAGTTGCGTTTTAAGCCTTAGTGCACAAAAGAGTTAGGAAACTCCGTAGAATTTGAAGTGTTGCACCAATAATTGAGATGACCAGACAGGTTTGCAACAGCTTTTAATATATTAATCGGCTAACAGAGCAAGGGATACCAATGTACAACAAAATGGCCGACTTAAAGAGCCGAGACGAGCCTGGTCTCGAGAGTTGAACGCTGACCAGCTAAACAAAGTGCTGGTGTTGCCTTAAATATTTCATTATAATTGTAATATTTTTGTTCACAACGTGTTTTCAACAACCAATTGCCTATTTTGAAGCATCTTTGATGAGGATTTCAAAATAAACGAAATAAAATATGTTGATAGAGTTCTTTCTACTCCTTTGCAGTCTGAGCTGTGAGGTATGTCAAGGAAGAGAGGGACCAATGTTCTTTGGTGAAGAAGTAACTGGTTATGTGTTTACTCACACATTTTTTCTGAAAGATATAAATGCAAGAGGATTTCAGAGATGGTAAGCCTCCAGTAAATGAGCTATACTTTAATATTGTGTATCAAGTTTGAGGCAGATCTTGGTAATGAGCTGAGTGTACATGTAGAAACTAATATTTTTGTTGATAATGATACTTAATGCCTAACTGGGTAACAATAACACTTCGTGCGAAAGTTTTTCAACTTCTAAGGAAGAAAAAACATGTATTTCAACAAAGACTAGTAATATTGAAGTTGACAATTTTGCCGAACTGAAAAAATGTTTTGTTGTAAGGGTATAGAACATCATGTTATGTTGTTGTAGTTGCTCGCTGTAATAAAACATTTTTGTTTGCCATTAGCTTTTAACCTGTTTGTTAATCTTTCAGTGCAAAGTTGGAGCAGAGAATTAGTTAGTTATTAGCTACACTGGGTGATCTCAAAAAGTTACATTCTCCGGTTTTTAGGGACCGTTCACCGTAAGTTTTCGATTGGAGGCACTATCCCCAGCGCCACAGGCACACGTTTTCTAGAGGATCCAATTAAGTACCAAGGATATGCTTCTTCGAAAGATCTTGGAAATTCGAGCTTCTAGAATTGCTAATTTTAAATTGATAATCCTAAAAAATGGTCCTTAATTTAAATAAGGTGAAGTTATAAGCTACACCAGCTCCTTTTCTTCATTCTGAGTACGACAGTTTTTATAAGAACCTTTTAACGGCAAATACGGCAAAGTTATTGATGGACGCATGTCCATCCCCCCTAGCTTTCTCAAGGTTCCTGTTTTTTCAAGAGATGGATTGAAAGCCATTTGACTGATGACTTGTATGTAAACGATTTGTCTGCCCTATAAGGACTTGTAAACTCTTTCAAGATTCAAGGTTTTGTTTGATTATTTTGAAAAAAACCTATGACGCTATTAAAGTTACCGCATACCTTTAGATATGCCATTCTATCAAATTTTCTATTGTGTTCTTCAGATTAAAAAAGTTTGGAAAAAGAAAAAGATTTATTGGCTAAGAAATAGCGATTTTCTTTCGGTCGAAACAAAAAGTTTCACATTTGACTGACAGGCTGATAATATAGGACAACTTTCCGGGAGATGATCTCAAGTTTTCATTCTGTTTCCCGCTTACAGTTGAAATCGTTTATCTACTTCCACTTGCCACTGTTCTTACTAACTTTTAGTTTTCCTTATTTTGTTATACAAGTTTTTACAAAAATAGAGCTCAACAGAATTGAGAAAATACCAAATCAGTGAAACACTAGACACAACTCGCACAAGTTTATATATTTATTATAACGTTGTCCGAACTGTTGCAGACTCGCGCGTTAATTTAATTTGGGTATTGCTGGAAATAATTTTATCAAGTGCTGATTAGCTGAAATCGTTATTCAATTTCTTGTGGGCGGAATTCGTTAAGCCAGAAACCAGACAAAATAGGCCGTGAGATGAGCAACCAAAAGATGTTCTGTTGTACGCCTCGTGGAACTAGTTAATTTTTACATAAATAAATAGAAAAAAAACCATGCTGTATCAGAATCCGTTGCTTCCCCAGTAAAATAGATGCACATTTGGGAGAAAAATCCTTCCAAACTTTGATATTTTTGTGCTTCGAAATAATCCAACCGCCATTGTTATGGTAACAAATGGTAGCAAATCCATTCCCAGTTTACCTAATACTTTATAAATTTCTTCAAATTAAACAAAAGAAAGCCAATCAAACTACTACCACATGCGTAAATAATTTTGGTAACCAGTGGAAGATTACGACAGTTAAAATTATGACAAATGTTTTAAAAAGAGTTTTTTGTTTGGACCAACGGTGAAGAAATTGGATAGTTATTAATGGTGTAGAGAAGGGAAGGAAGAAACTGATGAAAACTACTAGTATGAATAAATGAAGTTGTTATTATAAACTTGTCAATGCACCTTTTAGCTTTACGAATTGGGAATCCAGATATTCCATATATTCAGTGCGTAGATCTTATAGTCCATATTGTGGATAGTATACAAAGAACAATATCAGGGTTTGCCCTCTCCAATCTTGCCTCACTGGTCTCCGGACCAGTTAACTACAAAAATCACTGATCCTCAAGAGTTTCAGTGGTCCCACTTTAGTTTCGATAACAGCAGCTACTATTCCGAACTAAAAAAGGTTTCTTTTGTTGCTTCCACTCGAGCAGGTCGATAAGTGTGAAGTGAAGCTGAAAGAATCCAAAAATGGGTATATTCTTCATGCCAGTATGCCAGTTAAGGTCTCCCTAAGAAGGGTGTATATACTTAGTTTTTTTTAGAGTATAATTTATGAAGGATGACTATTATGGCAAAATTACTGGCTTGAAGTATATACCCAAAAATATGCTTTGTGTAATGACCTTCTTGTCGCACATGTCAAAAAGGAATGGTAACGAGCAATGAGTAGGACGTGGCGTACAAAATGGTGGCGCTGCAAAATTAACCTTGCAGTAGCTGTTTGCAAAAAAGTTATTACGCCATAGAAATAATCTTGACTAAAATTCATATTACATGTGCAAACCAAGGCAAGCTGTCAATATTTTCTACATTTCATTATTAGTAATGTAATCTGGGAAAAATGAAACCTTTTACTCTTAAACTAAAAATTATTTCAGTGGCCTGCGGGCCATTGGTTAACGAAATTGAATGGTTTTATGTACACAAATCTCACAAGCCTCGGGCCTGCGCACCTGCGGACCTGCATATAGACTAGACTGGACTTAACAGTTGTTATTTTGTCAAACAATATTTTACCCAGTATTGCTGATGTTCATCCCGCTGACATGACAGTCATGTAATAATTACTGACTAATGAAAACTTCAGGTTTCACAAAGTAAATAATTGTCGAGTTGTAATATAAATCATTTATTGTCTATTGTCATTGAATTTTTTTCAGGTACAGCATTATTGCTGTCATGAAAGATCGAATCTATCTTATAAACTCTTGGCCATTTTTGTGCAGGTAAATTAACTTTTCCCTGCTTTTGTATGTAAGGCTCTAAGAAGCCTATACTTGTTCGCTCTAAGTAAAAAAAAGTACAACAGAAAACCAGAATTTCCCCTTGAAGCATCTTCGAAATTCCTTTGTCACCAAACGAACAGAATGCATGCCAACGACTAGCCTGTATTGTTGTAAACTATTCCCTATTTTCACTTCGTTGCACGCCTTACTGATAATAAAAGGAGTTCTAACAACAGTTCATATTGCTAAAATTCGGTTCAGTTTTTCTCTGAAAGTATTCTCAGTTTCGCTCAAGGTAATTCTCAATGTTGCTCCAAGGTTCTCAAAGATCACTTGGAGATGATGGGCTTGTTGATCGAGATCAGTCTGCCTGACACCTTTGTGTCGACCCCGCTCTCACGCAAAGTGTTTGTAAAGCAAATGAGAAAAAACCACAGTCAAAAAGAGCGTAAAACCACCGCACAACCACAAAGCTTTTAATGTCTACAACTTATCTTTTGCTGTTCAAGTGTTTGTATTTAAAACAAATGAGAAAGCTCTACAATCGAGAACAGTGTTCCACTAGCGTACAACCACAAAGCATGGTCGAATCGGCACGTGCGGTCAAGAATGGTACGGTTGATTTCTTCAATCACGCATTGTTTTTCTTTCACTCAAAATATACTGATATTCCATGCATGTATAGATCATAAGACTCTAAAACTTCTTTTCAAGTCTTACCACGAGTTAACATTTTTCTGCAGCTCTAAGAGTTTTAAAATAATTCCCTACCCTTCACCCCACGTAATGTTACAATCTTGTATATAAATGTATGCAAGCATAAATCTGCATGCACTAATGTGACACCAAAAAAAAAATAAATAAAACTGAGGGGATTTTACAACTTATGTGCCTTCGTTGCGCATGAGTAAAAACAATATTTTTTAGTCTGCTGTCATGAATCATTTATGCTTTGAAAGATGTTGTGTATAAGCTAATGCTCGGCATATTTTATACTGTAGCTAATGCAATTGTGTTACGCTGTAAAGAATAAAGAAAGTATAAAATTAATCTTTGCTATTGTTGGTTGAGGATCTGCATTACCCAATGGATATAAATATTATAGCTTCAGCAGCCATGGATCCTCATCTCTTGACCAATAATTGTTCAATGCACCTTGTTCATTGAACGGAAAGGGCTCGTGAAGTATAAATTGCCATCTAGATTTCATGTACCAAAAAACCGTCCCGTGACACATACAGCACTAAACATTACACTGAGAATATTTGCTTGCAACTGCATGGTACAATGCTCAATGATTGCATAATCAATACAAGATTAATTGCAAGGTTAAGGTTAAATGCTGTAACCTCTTTTGCAATATTGCAAAAAGCAAACGCCTTATATATATATTTTTTCTCTTATTTTTTTTGTGTTCCAAGTTACAGAGAGGCATACATGCAAACTTTTCTTCCAAGATGGCACTTGATCTCTTGTGCAATAAATGCGGCCAGAAAAAATTGGGTTGTTTAACAGTAATTGTTATAGTTTTATTTATTAATTATATTGACAAGGTTCGTATACAAATAAGATTTTTATCACCTTGCAGTCAGTTCAGAGATATAATAGATGAACTACAGGCAAAGGTAGGCACTAATTAATCTATCCATTGCCGAAAAACTTAGTACAAATTAACTAAAATTTTGTTTTCATAAAGTATTCTATTTTCCTTAATTTTATTTTTTTGTTGTGGTGTTGAAAGACAGTTTTTACCTCCTTGACTGGCAATCATCCTTTGTTGAGATTTATGTCTTTTTTGTGAATGGTGATTAAAATAAACTATATTTGTCTCTTTGACCCAGCTGTATCCCTTTGAGTGGTTTCAAACTCCTGATGTAATGTAGTAATGTTAGGTGCTCACACGATAACCGTACTTAGACAGAAGGCTTAAACATTTTTACATTCTAGGTCGTATCACGCACAAAGCGGCATAGCGAATTGCCGTGTTCACAAGGCCGGACCTAGCTTGACATGAAAGGTTTACCAATAAAAAAAATAATATGATGACTAACTTACGTACCTGTGGTATGAATGACTAATGGCTGCGTATCGATAGATCCAGTAACTGTTTTGTTATTTATTTTCAGCAGCATTTTAGTTATATCTGTTCAGATATCTATTTATGACTATAACTAAATCCATTTGCTAATTTTCTCTATTTTTATAGGCAAACACCGTTTATGATGCAGAACTAGCGGAGCATCCTCAGAGAACTCAACATCTGCAGTCTACTGCGTTAGCACCCGGTATAAAAACGTAACAAAACTGACTTCCATACTCATTTTCTATAGCCCTGAAGTCCTTTCGGAGACCTTTCATCTTCCCTAATTCACCTCGTCCTTAAAATAGTTGTAGAAGATAGTAAGTATTAACAGGAGTCCAAAAGTTGGAGTACCTTCATTCCCTATTACATTTACAGGCAACATTAACTACTGACAATACCTAATAATTTAAAGCGTTCTTTTTCTCTAATTTATCTTTAACTCGATACTGTAATAGACGATGAAAAGTGCTAGAAGGAGCCCATTATCAGGAGTTTTTATCTTTTCTTATTAACATTGAATCCCAAAAAGTGATAGACAATATCAAGTAGCATTCTTGGAGTCAATTACTCGGAGCTTTTATCTTCCTCTGTTAACACTGAATACCACAAAGTAGAGGACAGTTAAAAGTAGTTAACTCGAGCCCATTACAAGGATCGTACATCTTTTCCCATTTTATTTGTCGCAACACAATAATAAAAAATAAGTAGCAAAACAAATATTTGGATTTGAGTTATTTTGTGTGTACAAAAGAACTATTTAGAACTCAACAGCAAATGAATTATTCAAACACACAACTTTAGCATAAAAACTATGTTTTTCGATCGTGTTGTTGACTCTGTGCAGCTCATAAGGAATCTTTTACTAAAGATGGTTTGTTAGATATTTTTGATTGCCTTAGTCGATAGCTCATTTCCTTATGTTTTTAGATCATTTCAGAAGGCAGCGCGGTTCTGGAAACCTAAAGTATCGATCAATAGTTGACCTGACGAGAGATAAAGTAAGTTAAAAAATGACATCTAACAAGTTATGCACGTTGTTCCAAAAGATGTGTTTCTAGCTAGCCCTTTCCTTTGAGTTTGTACCTGTAAATATATTGCTTCATGCTATCAAGATTAGAAGCAGAGGATAAAGTAAGCGAGTGAATCCCTCACATGGCTGTTATTTCTAGGATAATCCCTCAAGTTATTTAACGGATGATACTCGTGCGTTGTGTAGACTTTTCACAAAGTGACCTGAGATGAAATGGCGGGAAATATAGAACAAAGTTCTTTTATAAATTTTGCCAATGAACTCGACTATTCCTCCACATCTATTCCACAAAAACATCCACGCAACGACCGAGTAACATCCTTGGAAGAGCTGGGCACATTCTCTAAAAATAACTTAAGAGGGATTACCCTAGGAATAAGACTTGTATGGAGGATTCACTCTCTTACTTTATCCTCTCTTGAAGTAGGGTAATGGTTTGAACCTAGGTTACCCTACCGTGTAGTGTACATTGAGATTACTCCATCTTCCCTAAACAAAACCAGTGGAATTTTTTTGAATTCACAACTACAAGATTCAAGATTCAAGATTCTTTTATTTATGCCTGCTTTAAAATAATAACAATTTAAAATATATGAAATTGAACAAATTTTAAGGCAAAGGCTAATTGAAACAGATAACTGATATACTCAATTAGCCGCTGTCTTGTATTAATATAATTGGTCAGAAAAAGAATCCCTATAATAATATATTAAATGTGAAACAAACAAAACAAAAAAATAGATTAACATATTCATAAAGGAAAAAGAAAGGAAAAATAACAATAACAACAGGCAAATACTAAAGCTAGCTATTAGCAAGCTAAGTAACTTATTTATTAGTTTATTTTAGTTGTAGGCACGACCACCGCAATGATTGACCGGGTTGTTGGCATCATTTCACAAACCCAAGATGTCTTCTACTTTAAACTTTTCCGGCGGCATCTCAAATGAATTTCTAGTAAGTAATTGTTTGCAATCAGCAAATTTTAAATCGTTTTAAACTCAATTTGCTGGAGTTTTTTAACTACGACATCATCCCACTTCTCACAATGACTTATGACGTGACTTATTTATTTTTTCTCTCATTACATCATCATTATCATTTTCATCATCATCACCATCTTCTTCATCTACCCTACTATGCCTTTAAGAAGCGCCCTAAGATTTGTATTTATCCGGGCCTAAGTTATACAGAGGCACTTATGAAATCAAACTTATCCAAGCTCCACACACGGAGGAACGAATTAACAGAACGTTTAGTTCAAGATAATAGTCATAAACTTCATCCTCTGCTGCCAGCACTCAATAGTTGCCCTAGAACACTAAGAAACATGCGCAAGTTTTCAATAACGGGGTGTAAGACAAATAGGTTCCAGCGAAGTTTTATCATGTTTGATGCTGTTACAGCTAGATATTAGCACTTCTTTTAGGCTTTTTGAGGTCATACATAAATTTTCATTCAACCTTTTTAAAATTTTTACTTAGAGTTTTCTTTCTTATCTGTTTTTAAATTTGTAGTTAAATATGTAGTTTTGTTTTTCTATTTAAAAGATTTTAACCATTTTGTAAACTTTAAATAGAGTAATACTAATCAAATTGTAAACTCATCTGTAATTCAGCCTTTTCGCTGCCAAAGATGTTTTAATTAACTATCTATCAATCAATCATCTATTTACCCATCATCACAACTACCATATCATTATCATATCAACATCATCATCATCACCACCACCATTATCATCATTATCTTTTCTATTATAACTGTAACACTTTCAACTCTACTCACCCATGATACCAGTTACACCATTGAAAAGGAGACCAAATATCACTTGAAAGTTCTGCATTTGATTGGTTGTGTAATCTTTAGTGTAGTTTTCCTAGCAAAATCCAAAATTAGAAATTACATTAGTCAAAAAACTACTGCATCTCACGTATTACATTTCAACAATGATGATTTTCTTAAGGTAACCTTCGATGGACCAAAATATCAAGTCGAGCAACAACTCCCTTAGTAAAACCAAAATTTGAGCTCATGTTTAACAACTCAACTGAACTAGTATATTAATTTCATGGTAAACATGTCGGAACTCAGTGATCCACTACTAATCTTACTTTTCAGGGATAGAAATGGATTTTTTTTTCACTAGACATTCGGACTAGCAATAATAATAATAATAATAATAATAATCTTTATTATTTATATTGCGCATATTCTATGAAATAATCATATGCGCAGGCCACGACACCGGGATCACCCTACTCCTTTCGACAAGTGTTGTGGGTTCTTTTAAGTCCCCCTGATAGAAAGTCGAGAAACTGGACCTACGGTTTAACATCCTTATCCGAGAAGACGCGAAAGTCTAACCATTTGCAGATGTTAGAGCGAAGGCAGCACTTTCTCCTCAGTTATTTTAAGACCCTGAGTGTTGGTCCGGCCAACAGTTCAATCAATATCCTTATTCGAGAAGACGCAAAGGTCTAACCATTTGCAAATATTAGAACAAAGGTAGCACTTTCTCCTCAATTTTTTTTAGGAGTTTAACTGTTGGTCCGGCCAGGAATCGAACCCGAGCCTCCCACACGATAGCACGACTAATAGATTGGCACCTTAAAAACTAGGCTAACCAGACCAACTACTAAATTATTAGTTAGTCTCGTTAATATACATGGTACTGACCTGTCTGACTTAAGAGTGCTCCTCTGATGTAGTAAGGTTTCAAGCTGTGACTGAGGATACCAGAATAATACAGCGCATCACCATCAGTATGTATGAAGCAGTAAAACTATAATTATTCAAGCTACCCTTGAATTACATTGTAGTGTAGTTAATAGTGAGGGAAAACATAGAAAAATCGTCTACAGGCTTGTAACATGTGACCATGCAATTGTGATGCAAAACATTAAAATACAATCAACGGTTAAAGATTACAGTTTTGTTTTAAAAACACAGACGTTTCTGATTTAAAGTCTTCTCTAAGTTCAAGAACAAAAATAATTAATATTTTTGCTTTTATAACAAATTTTAAACATGTACGTTTTTATAGTTTTTTTTTTAATGTCCACGGGCAAATTTTAACGAACCTGTTTTTCGTAAAATGTGGTTTTTGTGTACAGTATCAACGACTAAAACAACTCTAGACTTGATTTATGTAAAGTGTGTACTGTACGAGAAAAAGTCTTAAAGTGTATAAAATTATATCAGTTGTGGGTTCTTTGTATGTATAAAATGGCCTTACCCTTCTAATGGTGATGGCGAATTCTGCTTTTGACGTCATAGACCAGAAAACAATAGGGTAGTTACCAGCCTCCCGTCGCTCAGTCGAGTTGAATCCGGAAGTTAAATTTCCAAATTTTAAAAGCAAATTACACCATGAAAAAAAAAAATCGTAATCGAATTGGTTTTTGGTTTTTTTTCACCATTATCTAGAAAGGTAAGGACATCTTATACATACCACAAATCAACAACTGATATATACACTTTAAGAGATCCATAAACTTGCTTTTTAGTCTTCATTGAAACTAAAAGAAAATTGATTTACCGGATTGTTTTCCAGAGATGCAAGCTCTTGCTCCAGCTCGGCATTTTGGGCTGACAGCTGTTCAATTTCTGGTAGGGAGAGAAAACTTTTTAAATAACACTTGAATTTTCACTACAGATGCATTGAAGTAATATTATGAGGTACAATATGTAATCTAGACACCTCAAGAATGAAAACTCATGATCGTTGCAGGGATGTAAATACTTGTTTTAACAGGCGGAAATGTGGACATCACAGGCGGGTATGGAGAAGGAGAGTAAATCATTTTCAAAGTGGCTATTCGCTTTTACAGCCTGAAATATCACACTCACAACCGGGTAATTTTCCCAGCTCCCGGCAATCATCTACGTCCCCCCATTGCAATAAGTTGATAAGATCAGCGCCAGTATGCCAGCTTTGCCGGTCGGGGCAAAACAAACGTTTATCAAATTCTTAATTAAAATAAATCCCGAGAGCAAATCGTACGATTTGCAGAATGCAGAAGGTATTTTTGTGTCAATAATACAACTCGAGTGTTGAATGAGAATTTGATAAAACTTCGCTTTGCCCTGATGGTTTATTGGTGCGTCGCGTCGGGACGTATTTCAATCGTTCGATTTGCTTTCGGAATTTATTTTGAATGAGAATTTGATAAATGTTCGTTTAAACAATTTTTTTAAACGCGTCTTTTTGCTTTGGTTTTCTCTTCTGGTACTGTAATTCTCAGTTTAATTTAAAATCTTTCAACGTTCAAGAAAGTAATGATTGACGCCAGAAAACATCAAGGACAGGATCAGGAACGTGCAGCAAAAGTTTTTTGTACTCGTTGAAAAACATGTAGATTATAGCCAACACATCTTTAATTTTCTTATCCGTGTACTGAGTGTAGTCAAACTAAGTATAATTGTCCACAAAAAGTCAAATATTTTAACTCTCTCAACTGAAATATAGCAGCTTTTGCTTTCACTCTAAATATATATTTGAAAACCAGAAAATCAAAACGGGATTCATTTGACATTATCCAACAAAACTACTCAGGGTTTATGCAGCTCAGGAGACAACTAATTTAAGACCTTTTTAAAAATTTTTAATGCCGAAAGTAAAAACATTTTTCAATACAAAAAATCAGAAATAGAAACCCTTTAAGAGATAACAATGCTAATTAACACTTTTCTATGGTGAACAAAATCACACCTTCATAAAAAACTCTAAATTTTAAAACCGAATAGTAGCAAGACTCCTTATCAACAACGGCAGATTCAGAGTGGCGTGGAGCAGTCAATGCAATGGTGGTCAGAAACACGAAAGACGCGAACGTCCCGTTAAAATTGCTTCCCATATACTGAAAGATTTGGCTGCAAGAAAAACTCACTTTCATTCGCATTATACATAATGCCTTTTAAGACCTCAAAAAGAAATTTTAGCAAATTTAAGACTTTTATAAGGCCTTAAATCTGTAAAAAAACAGAATAAAGACTTTTAATGACCCGTGGGAGCCCTGCTACAAAAACATTGAGTGCAAATTTATAGATATTTGTTGCTGTTTGGCATCGCGCAATCGCTTATCAGTCTGTTTCATGTTTTGTTTACTAGCCAAATGTGTGAATATCAAAGGTATCCTGTGAATGCTCGCAGAGCGACTCCCTCGGCTTCATACGACTTAATTGGCTAAAACCACGAAGACTATCAATGGACTCAATATTTCTCAGCGACTTTTAATGATTAGATGAGCAGTGATATGATTTGATGAAACGGCTTGCTAGTGTTGAACTTCCCCCCCCTCCCTCCCCCCCCACATCCATTACAATGTTCACCGGTTGGTCAACAATTTTCGAGATGTTGACCAGCCGGGGAACATTTGATTTGAACTCATCCATGTGACCTCAATTTAGCCAATGAGAACGCGCATTCCAGTCGAAAATGCACTAGCTATATAACAATAATCATTATTTATAGTTAACAGCCTAGCTGTTCAGATTTCAATTTGATTCCCCTTGGGGACACTAGTCCATCTCAGGTTAGCTCCAAGAAGACATTGGTACAGTACTTATTTACCAACCTCGGAAGGATGGAAAGCTCAGCTAGTTTTAATGAAAACTGAGAAAGTCGCATAAAGATTCAAGTATTAAGAGAGCTGGGGATTGAGCCTTGGATGTTTATCTATCACAGGTTAGCTCTCAGGAGATGCTGGTACTCATTTACCAACCTTGGAAAGATGGAAAGCTCAGCTAGTTTTAATGAAAACTGAGAAAGTCACATAAAGATTCAAGTATCAAGAGAGCTGGGGATTGAGCCTTGGACGTTTATCTATCACAGGTTAGCTCTCAGGAGATGCTGGTACTCATTTACCGACCTCGGAAGGATGGAAAGCTCAGCTAGTTTTAATGAAAAAGAATGTCAAATAAAGATTCAAATATCAAGAGAGTTGGGGATTAAACCCTGGACATTAATATTTTTTCTATCACAAGTTATAGCTCTCAGGATATGCTGGTACTCATTTACCGACCTCGGAAGGATGGAAAGATAAGTGAGCTTTGGCAGAAATGAAGGTCACACAAAGTTTCAAATCTCGGCAGAGCTGGGGACTGGAACCTTGTGGATCCAAAGCAAAGATCATACCAACTGCACCAACCACGTCATGTAATTCAACTTAACGGAAACAAGCCAATAAATGGTACCATGAGAAAAGAAAATAATATATAAGTTTACAGTAAAAACCCTCATTTCACATACTTTTATTCAGATAATATTCATTTTAAAATTAAAAAGTGGTATCAAAAGGTTATAATCAATATCTTGGATTTAAACTTACCAGCAAAAGCTGTAGCATTCAGGTTTCCTAAAGATAATACAAACGGTAGTGTTAAATAGAGCTACTAATTCCACAGATTTGGAGCTTGATAATTATTATCAATAATTAGGATAACTTTCGGTAAAATTACTGTATACTTTTAATTTATTTATACTTTTATTTATATATTGTTTTGATTGGTCTACAAGTGTCTTTTCATAGCGCTATGAAGTACGAAAATGACGTGTGCCTATCTCCAAGTTGTGAGAATTTACAGTTTTATGAAAGAAATTAAAGTTTACACTTTAATTTCTAATTTCTGTTTCATTTGATCTATTTCAGGTAGCCAAGGTCTTCAGCTTGCTTTCTCTGAGGTCAGTTTTTGCACTTTGTATATTGTTTGTTAAGAACAAAAATAATAATTTACAATTAAAGAAATAAAAGATGTTCTCCGTTCCTTCATAGCATGGTGAAAATTTTGGGTTTTCACTGATCTGCTCTTGAATTCTCTCAAATGTTCGCCTTGGTTTTTACCAAGCTATGAATAAGGCACAGAGAGCATGTTTTATTTTCTAAACAAAATCAAAAATATAAAACCTCTGCAATACACTGTACTTGTTTAGGATAGGATTGTAAAAAATAGGATTTTATTAGCTGCTGGATTTAAAGAAACAGTTTGTCAAAACTCCAATTGAATTTAAACATGGCAAATCATGAATATTTAATGAAAATTCATTATTGTCATCACCACAGTCATTCATTATTTTTTTTTTGCCATCTGTTTCACTGAAAAACAAGTGTAATGTGGCATGAGATTCTTAAAGTTTATGTTTCATTTGAATCCATCTCATCCAAGGTATATCCAAGGTCTTCAGTTTGCTTTCTCTTAGGTCCAGGGTTTTCATTAACACAAAATATTGCATATTTTACGCAAAAAATTAATTTGGGATGCAAAAAATGTAATGCAATGCTTCCCTGGGACGCACAAGATTGACAGGACATTACGGTGTAAATAAACTTTCGATGACAGAAATTTTGTTTGGGACCCC
>JANCMA020088389.1:0-15251 GCA_024336925.2 Zoanthus solanderi | reverse complement strand
GCAGCTAAAGCAAAAATAAACAAAGACAGAGAAGTGGCCTTGGATATAAGAAAAAAAGCGATGGAAACGATGGGCCAGACATCAAAGAGAAATGCCTACGATGATCTCGAGGATGATGAAATCAAGGAAAAAAAGAAACGTAGAAGCGGAGCTGACACTCTTTCGTGGCTTGACAAAAAAGCTGAGCGAGATTTGAAGTTTAAAGAGCTCCAGCTTGAAGAGCAGAGAAAAGAAAGAGAATCCCAACAAAAAGAAAGACAAGAACAGATGGAGCTGATGCAAAAGCAACTACAAATACAGGCTGAAAGCCAGCAGCAGCAACAACAACAGCAGATGATGCTAATGCAGCAAATTATGGGATTAATGCAGCAACAGCAGCAACAGCTACAGCTGTTTGCTGCCAAAAAGGAAAAATAAAGTACAATATAATACATGCAAGTATTGTAAGCATTTATAAACAAGCATGTGTTTTGTATTTTTTTGTTGTTGTTCTTGCATATAAAAAGTTTAAAAGCAGAGCTAATTTATGAAAATTTAGACAATCGCATACTTTGATTGCACCTGTTTTAAGAATTTTTTGTCCTTTTTCTACAGCTTGAGTTATCCAGTTTTAAGACTTTTAACTAAACACCACTGGTAGTTTATGCACTACATTTATATCTATATTTTATGTGGTGATTTTCAAGTTTTATAAACAAATTGAACTCAAAACTTCAGAAGCATCTGACTCATGACTGTCATTTTTGTATTTTATGTATGACGTAATATCAGGAAGATTTTTTCTGGGGATTTTGGTCATTTTTGTTGTTACTACTGTGGCAGAAATTACTTGATGTTGTTCTGTTTTTGCCAAGAGAGAATTCTGGGTTGGGTCCTTGAAAATAAACTTTCTAGTACCCAGCAGAACTTCTGGAATTTTGTTATCATCAGTAAGTGCGCACCATGGTTTATTTAACAATTTGACTATTTGAAAGGAAAATACATAAGCAGTTTGCAAATAAAATTAATTGAAATTGATAAAGACACAAAGTAACCCTCTTCACATTTACAGAAACTTAACCAGGAACTCAAAGTTTCAGAAACCTGAGGCTACAACCAAATATTATTTTCCCCATTGTAACACTTTATGGCTAAAAAGTTTTTATAAAATTTCTGCTATAAGGCCAAAAATTGTTATTTTTTTGCAAAGTTCCAATTTAGACAAGGACATATTTCTTTAGTCTACAACAATTATCAAATATTGATCATTTATTTTGCATGCAACATTTGTTATGGAGGGGAGTATTTTCTTAGGTAGGGGAATCCTAATATAGCCAAGCTTGATTTTTTAAATCCCCTAGTTTTCCACATTTATTTTTTCAAGCTGCATGATTTTGTTTATCTATTTATTGATAATAACTTTGTAGTTCCTACAAACTACTTTTTACTGCACTATACAATATATGGCTCAGTTGATTACCATACATTTCTTTAAAATTATTAGTCACAACACCAGACTTAACTTGGAAATGCTGAACAAAATCCTATGGTATGACTATTGAACTTAAAGCTAACCATGAGCAGAAGTAAATTATGTCACTGTATTTGACAGGTTCATTTTATTAACTGGCATGTTTGGTTTCTGTATTTTCCATTGAAATATTACACGTTTGAGACTATTAAGTTAATTATAATGGATATATAGTTTTTCATCTTCATTGTCTTTGGACATGGTTGTGTTGCAGTGGGGAAGTAACAGAGTGGAAGACTGTGTTCACGGTATTAAATATTCATTCAAAAAGAAGTATACAGTGGTTTTTAATGTAATTTTCTTTCTAAATTTTGTATAAGAAGAAATTTAGAAATAATTATAGTAGTTCCTCAATATATAAATTTCTGATTTGCATTAAAAATCCAGATATAGAACGTATTTATTTAAAAACTACCAGCTTTCTGATTCCCATCCATAACAGCAACATTTCATTTTTAAAATACTGTAAGCAAGAGTATACAAAAGTAAAACTAAATAATATATATTAGTTGTAATATACCATTGAAGCTTTAAACCTTGCAATAATGTGCATTTCTGACTACAATTTAATAATCAAGAAAAACAACAATTTTAAACTCTCTGAAATCCCCCCCTATAACACTTCCAATACCATGGCATGCCCCAATCCTCATAATGCCTAGCACTCAACTGGGTTTTCTGGTTTTATTTTTGCTTTCAGAACAAGTCAACCAACAAAATAGCAATGTTTGTGTGTAAACAATGCTTGAACATATGTCACCAGAAATAGTCCAGAAGATTTGGTGAATCAATTCCAAAGTAATCTGAAACAATGTTCCCATATAGACATGTGTGAGCATTTTGGAGAATTCCACAAACTAGGTACATTTTACCAACAGGACTAAGGCCAATTTTCAGCTGGTTTTTTAACTCAATAAACTTGTAGTAATTCGAAATGCAGCCAAACATCCACTCTACAGCCACTCTGACTTCACTCATACGCTGATTGAATCTTGCCATGTCTGGAGTGATGTGAACATTTCTAAATGGAGCTTGCAAGTGAACACCTAGGGGGTAAGCAGGGTCACCATACAAACTTAAAGGTCTCCCATCTCTTGCCCAGGCGACTGCTTGTAGGTCCCTCAACAAACCCGATTCATAAAGCATTGTAGCATCATGCCTTCGCCCTTCGTAAGGACCATTTAGGTTAGCTATGAGCCCATTTGGAAGCACAACACCCTGGAACTTGAGCGAATGAACACGTTTGTGTCCATTATAAACTTCACGTTGGTTATTCTTTGGTCGAGATATCTTGCACAAGGTCCCATCCACAAATCCAAAACAGGTTTGTAGAGGAGCCCCACGGGCATAAACACTTTGTGCATAAAGCTCCAATGCTTGAGGAGTTAGAAAAGGCTGATTCCAGGAGTTCAAACGGTGTTGATTTGTTTGGTAAACATAGTTGAGAACATGATTAAATATCAAACAAAGTTCCGTTGGATTTCTTCCAAATCGTAGCACCATATCAGTGTATCTACAAGGAAATGCTAATCTCTTTAATAAAATACAAAGGCCTTCCATTCCAGAACAGACAGTTCTCTGGGAACAAACAAATTTATCTGGAAATCTAAGTGCGTTTAGTAACTCTTCAAGGTCAGGTTTTTCGAATCTCAACTCGACTTTACATTCAGCTTCGTCCCACTCGTCCAAATCGAATTTGTCGTATTTCCAATATGGAAATAACTTTTTTGAATAGTTTTCTTCATAAAGAACTGCAAATTCTACGTCGTTAATGATATCGTCGAAATAAGCAGCTAGCAAAACGTCTCGAACAGCTTGAAGACCTGAGGCAGCAGCCATGTTATTGTTTACTTTCAAGAAAGTGCGTTCGCGTCTTGTTCGAGTTTGGCGCTAAACACAGCCCATGCCGTTACGTCATCCCCAGTACTCCCGTCCTCAAACACGGTCAGAAGGCCGCGTCTTCTTGTCGCACGTCCTTATGCTAAATGAATCTAGACTCTCATCCGCGTAACACAACAGAAACCGGAGATAAGGAGCGGCTCCATGGGCCACTGACTCGTAAAGGATTTAGCTTTTATATAACTGCCAATTACTTAATGATAATTCACATCCCGAATGTAACCTGATTAAGAGTTTCATTTTTTTTAATGAGAAAGTAAAACTTTTCTATCCGTAACGGGAAGACACTAAAATACCGAAAAAAGTCTATTTTCGGGTGCAACAAAAGTATACAACATGAAACAATGCATATAAACTATTTTTAAACATATATTTCAAATATATATACATTTATATATATTACAATTCAAAAGTTATTACTGTCAACAAATAAACATATACTTCTAAAGTCTTTCGACAAGGTTTCACACAAACTATTCTTGGCTTGACCAAAGCTAATCAGACAAAAGCTGGAGGAAGCCATCTTGAGTACAAACGCTTGTTCAAACATAAGGTAATTCTAACATTCATAGTAGCTAAAACAGACTTGAGATACTGCAGATGGAAAGGATTTGAAAATTTTTCCATGAGGAAGAAATGTAGCAACCAGTAGGTATTTAAAGGAAAATTCTTCTCAGTTCCGAAGGCGATGTAATCATGTTACACTGGGGACAAAGCTTCTTGGCACCCTGTCACAACAAAATATTGAAAATACTGTAACAACCCTCGCAAGATTTATGGATCAAGGGAAATTAGTGTGCAATTTTTTTTTAATTACTATAATTCCAAATATTAAAATGGATAGCGAATACTAATTAATGTTTTTTTAATAAAAGCAACAGTAAGAAATTTTCTTTTTTTGAGATGAAATATTATTTTAGTGACTACTGCATCCATAGACGGTCCCAATCCCCAACAAGCGCTTAAAAAGTGCCCTTTATTAATTTTGTGGAGACCAATTAAAGCTACAATTTTTGATGATCAGTTTTTTGCCATGGAAAATGTGATTAGTAGTTCATAATCAGAACTGTAAATCTTTCCTTAACGAAGCTGCTGCTGCTTGAATTTTTGACTAACGATTAAAGCTATTCGGCTTGTGAGCAATCAAAATTTTCAACCTTTTTCTTTGAAGGTTCAAACCCAACAACCCTGCACGCCAGCCGTACGACTGTAATTACAGGGAAATCATGTTTCTTCAATTGCTCCGAATCATTTTAAACTCTCAGGTACGAACAATCGTTCCCTCGATTATTAATTTTTGGAACTTTTTCTACTCAAGACATTTTTATTCTATATCCCCCTTCCCACCCCCCTATTCCCCAATTATTAATTTTAAGACAGAGCGCCATCTGGCACCATCATTTCTGGTGTTTTTTTTTTTTTTTTTTTTCAGACATTTTTCTTTTTGTCTTGCTGAAAAGTGAATCAAATTAATTAAACCAGTACGGTGGCCTGTATAAAAATGAGTCCGTCTGTGTATTTGCAGAAATTTTTCTACCCAGGGCATTTTTATTCTAACCTTTACCATTAATAGAAAAGTTTCGAATTCCTAGTTACTGCTGATTTAAATGACTGCAGATTCATTTTATAGTCTTAGCCTCGTTTTGTTGTTAAATATTCAAAATACTTGCAAGAGCGAGCGAGAAGTCACACCTCCAACAATAAACACAGATGTAAGTAGTGTAAAACTGGATTGGCATTTAGGAATATTTAACTTCATATTGAGGCTAAGATTGTAAGAGTTGAGTCTGTTGTCATTGTAGTCGGCGGCAAACGCAAATCCGTTTATTTGGGCCATGAGAGAGAGAGAGAGTCCACATTATCTATTTAAAAGCTAAACTTCAGCCATGTGTATAAAATGTACTGAAAACTTTTTTCTCACCAGAGTTCTCATCCAGCATTCCTCGCAGTGGACATGCCAGCAACCAATAGATACTAGCGGAATAGTATAAGGTTCCTGTACGCGATACCCAATAACATGTTAATATCACCACTTTTCATCATCATTAAAGTCCCTATATTGCTTTTATTTATCTTTTAGATGAAAACTATTTTCATCTATAAACTCAGAATTCGAAAAACTGAATAATAATTCCTCATCCAAAAAAAGTTTGGAACTCAATTGACGAGAACATAAAAGACGTCCCTAGCTCTTCAATACTTAAATCAAAACTGAAAAAACATTTATTAAATTCTTATCTATCAAATTGAAACATAATCCTTCATAATTGTTTTTTGTTTTCATTTCCATAAATTATATTTATTCTTAATATTTTTCTATACATTAATTCCTTAGATTTTATTTTTCTCATCATTATAGTACTACTTATATTTTAAATTTCATTATTTAATATTTAAAATTATAACTAAGAAATATAAAAATGACCTGTAAAATGTAAATCTAATAAGAGTAGTTAACTAACTCGTATAGCCTTATGGTTATTTCAGTTAACTTGTACTGAAAATAAGTTCTATAATTGTAATTAGTGTTTATTTTTTCAATTGTTATATTGAAGGTACAAAAATAAAAATTGTCATTGTCTTTGTCATTGTCACATCCTAGTTATTTAGCTGGATTGCCTTTGGGCAAAAAGAACATGTCTCTAGTAGGTGGTTACACAAATAAATATACACATCCTAGTTAATTAGCTGGATTGCCTTTGGGCAAAAAGAACATGTCTCTAGTAGGTGGTCACGCAAATAAATATACACATCCTAGTTAATTAGCTGGATTACCTTTGGGCAAAAAGACCATGTCTATAGCAGGTGGTCACACAAATAAATATACACATTGCAGTTTTTTTTTTGACACATTGAACCTAATCAGTAATCATAGAGAAGCAGAGCAAAGTTATACTTGCCAATTCAGCAGTATTTTTAATGAACATCCCCTGTTGCAATGTTTTATTACCAAAAATGACATTTGTGATAAATTTTTGATGCTTTGACAAGTTATTCTGTTGCAACTTTTGTCAAAAAAAAGTCCCCTAAGTCTAAATTATGTGGTGGTATGTATTCACCAAGTAATAACATTAATTCTCCCTGGAATGAGTCGGAAAATAAATTAGCCTTAATAGGTCGAGTGCCATATGACTGTGAAAGATCACCAGGTGACTGCTTTTTGCATCATTAGGACATGCTTTTTATGAGAATCTTAATTGCCATTTTGAAATTCGTAGTGCAGGAATTACACGTTTAAGAAATAATCCTGAGTTATATATTGTAAGTCTTGCAAATGTTTCATGGGAAAATTTTATTGAACAAATGTCACAATCTGCTACATGGTGTGACCATATCATTATTCAAGCAGTAGCAAATGCTTTATGCTGTAATATCCACATTACCGATTCCAGTCACGATTCTAATGCAACAATTGTAAGTCCAATTAGCTTATACCAGAGGCAAAAAATTGTATTTCTAGGTCGTATACCTGGTATACATTATGTTTCGACTTTACCAAAAGCAAGTGAGAGTAATCAGACAGATAGTAAAAGAAAGGAAACGCTGGAGAAAAGAAAGGTTTATGCTAAAAATCGCCGATGTCATGAGGCTGCTAAAGCAAAAAGGCCTAGGATTGATAAAGTGACAGAACAAAAAAATTCAAAAAAGGATAGTGAAACTGCACAGTGTGTCACCCAATCCAAATATTTGAATGAATTTGATGCTATAAAAAATGGACCACTGCATGATCAATGTTGGGCTAAACATAACATGAACAATTTCATAAATCTGTACAGTATTTCATATTCCATTGCACAGTTTGTCACGAGGCATGGCCAATTACCAGTCAACCAAAATGCCCTGGTAGCTATTTGTGCTCTCGTTGTATTAGGGATAAAAACACACCAAAAAAATTATCTGATGCTAACAGCATGATTCCAGAACCAGTACCTGTTGAGTTGCAAGGCTTAAGTCAAACTGAAGAAATGCTCATTGCTCGAGCTCTGCCAATTATGAGGGTTTATGTCAAACCAGGTGGCCAAATGGGGTATTCAGGGCGTTGCATTAATTTGTCTCAACATGTTGAAGAGCTTGCATCAATTTTGCCAAGATATCCCCGAGATTTGTCTATTATAGTGGTTAAGATGAAGGGCAAACATAACTCATTTAAGGATGTTAAGGTTAGAAGAGAAAAAGTGCATGATGCATTGCATGGCTTTTGAAGAACAATCCGCATTATAGTAATGTGACTATCAATCAACATGCATTAAAAACACTTCCTATTGATGATGTTCCATCTGAAATAATGACAGTTCATTCTGAAAATGATATTTGTCTGATGATGTTTTGTCCCCTGACATTGGCCCTGCCAGTGAACCAATCAACTGGCCCAGTAATGATAACTTGGCAATGAATCAATATGAGACACCATTTCTAGCTACACTGGCATTTCCTACATTATTTCCCACAGGTAAAGGGGATTCAACAAATCTATCACTTTTAAAGGACATTTCATTAGGTGAAAAGGTAAAGCATCTTATCAAATTTGCTGAACATATTAATGGTAAATGGATTTTCTGATTTGCCAGTCATCCTAGATTTCGTTATTGGGCATTTAATATGATAGAGACAACTAACCTTGCAGCAAAAAGGAATGTTTCTAAAGCAAAATCCAGAAGAATCTCATTTGACAATAGATGAACTGCGTGAAATGGCAGCAGGTGATAATAGCAGTGCATTTATTTCAAAGATATCTCGATATGTTGCAAATATTGCTGGCTCAAATGCTTACTGGTATAAGGTGAGAGAAGATCTCAAAGCTATTGTAAAAACTGTTGAGACTCCTACATTTTTCTTTACATTTTCGTCAGCTGATATGCATTGGCCAGAGCTGCATAAGATGTTAGGAAATGAGAGCAATACTGTAGTATATTTGGGCTACCTGTGTGTAGTCACGTGAACAGTTTGAATAGCGACTTTGTTTCATGCAGTAGTGTGTCTTGTTTTCGCTCGCGTTAGAGGCCTTTGTGGCCAAGATAGAATACAACAAATACAAGTGAAGAAAGGCGACAAGCCGTGATGGAAAATCCACATTTAGTGGATTGGTTTTTTACACAAAGAGTGGAAAGCTTTATCAAAAACTGGTTGTACAAAACTCTTGATGCCAAGTGGCACTGGTATAGATTTGAATACCCGGAAAGAGGAAGCATACATTGCCATGGTATTGCCAAACTAAACAATGATCCTGGATTGTATGATCTCACAAAGACTGCCCTTAAAGGATTCTTAGCTCAAAAATGTGAAAATGACAACATTGATAAAAATACATATGAACATAACAATGATATTACTGCTAGTAAGAAAGCTGTTGAAACAGTTTGTAAGTATGTTGACTGGTTGCTTTCTACAGTTAACCCAAATCCACCAGACAATGCTTTGTGGGTTAGACCAACAATTCATCCATGTCAAAAGCATTACAAGGACATTGCAGATTGTGATATGCATACTGACTTTTGTGATTTATTAAATATGATTCAGCACCATACACGTTGTAGTACTAGCTACTGGTTAAGAAAAAAGACTTCTGATTCAGATTCAAAATGCAGATTCAATTTTCAAATTGATACATGCTCTAAGACCAGGTTAGACTTTGAAGATGTTCATACGAAAGGGAATGAGCCACAATATAAGGCAAAAATTGTCACCAAAAGAAATGATTCTCGGTTGAACAACCACCAGCAGCTCCAACTACAAGGTTGGAGGGCCAGTTGTGACATACAAGTAGTTATTGACCATTTTGCTTGTGTTAAGCACCTCATTAAGTATGCTGCAAAGGGTGAACCAAGAACACCTATTCTTAAAGCAGCATTCAACACAATCATGAATAATGCTCCAAACAATGGTAACCCTCACAAAGCTTTTAAAAAGGTTGTTATAAAATATGTTGGGCAAAGAGATTATGCTGCACAAGAAGAAATGCACCATTTGCTCTCACTAAAGCTTCACAGCTCTAGCTTTAGAGTGATACCAGTTAGTTAGTTTAAATGGCTCTCGTAGAATTAACACGTCAAATACAGAAACTGACGTTTGCTCGAGCAATTCTCTTCTTGATGTCTATGTTAATCAAGCATAATAGAATAGTGCTACTGCAACAGCCAATTTAAATTTCGTTCAGTTTGCACCACAGTTTAAGGTTGTGAATACAAAGCTAATTAGACTGTCACTCATGACAAAGTAACAGTAGTATTATTCCTATGAACACAACTAAGACAGGCGGCGAAAACACATTTACTTGAATGGCGATAAATATTTTGTAAACAACAACAATTCACAGCATGCAACGATAATGGTGACGGTAACGGTAACGGTTTTCTGGATAAATGTAAAATTGGAATCAGTCAATGTTCAGAAATTAATTATAACATAAAACTGTTCTTACCGACAGTTCCGGCCTTAGCTTGAACCACAACAACACAAGCGCTTGACGCAAGCGCCTGTCTGACTACCATTTTTTTACAGTCAACCTCGTGGTCTTGTCTCATGATCCAAAAAATCTCCCCTTGGGGAGTTGGGAGCCACACCGGCCCCTAAATGAAATTATATACAACAAAATTTCAATTACAAACTTAACAAGCTCCCGACTCTGGAAGCCTCAAATGCATACAATAATTATGTTCTCAACTGTTCTAGTCGTCCAGTTCAAAACGACATAAATAGGCCTTGTAAGTACAACGGTCCCAGTCTTCTGCTTTCCATGACGTCGCCTCTTGGGACGAGTTGCAATAGTTGATGTGGTCTTCACCCTTGCTGTGCGAACAAGACCATCTCTGCCTGGTATGATTTCCACAACGAGGGCTAATGGCCACTCTCCACGGCGGTAGTTCTCGTCTGCCAGTAGAATTAAATCTCCAGCCTTCACATTCGCTTTGGGGTTGTTCCACTTTCTCTGCTCCATCAACGTTGGTAGGTACTCTCTTGTCCACCTCCGCCAGAAAACACTGGATAAGTACTGTGCTTGTCTCCATGCGCGCCTAGAATAGAGATAACTCTTGCAGAACACTCCTGGCAGTAGACTTCTTGTAGGGCGCAAATATAACAAATTGTTTGGAGTTAACGGCTCATCATCCATGACACTATCACTGTTTCGCGTCAACGGACGACTATTCACAACATTGACAGCTTCTGCTACTACAGTGGAAAGGACTTCCTCATTCACTAGCTGCTCTTTCAACAATGACTTCAACACGCACTTTGCAGTCTGGACCATCCTTTCCCATACCCCTCCCATGTGACTTGCGGCAGGAGCATTGAACTTGCAAGTGATTTCTTTCTGAGCGCAGAAGTTACTGATTTTCTCCTTGTTCCACTCTTGAAGGGCCCTTTTCAACTTTTTGTCTGCACCAGTGAAATTTGTTCCATTATCACTCCAAATTTCCTTGGGACAACCTCAAACACTAATGAACCTCCTCAAAGCGTTGATCATAGAGTCAACATCTAACGAGTATGCAATCTCGATGTGCACTGCTCTTACAACGAGGCATGTAAAGAGACAACCATACCTTTTTACACGGGATCTGCCTTGCTTCACTTCCATCGGTTCAAAATAATCCACACCAGCATACGTGAATGGCGGATCATGTGGTGTTACTCGCTCTTTCCGGAGGTCAGCCATGAACTGCTCTTCTGGTTTTACTCTCTTCTTCTGGAAATCGAGACACTTACTCAACACCCTGCGAACAGCTGATCTTCCCTTCACGATCCAATACCTGCTTCTCATCGACGCCAAAACTGACTCCTGCCCCATGTGACCAATGTTCTGATGATACTCCTTGATAATCAAATCCGTAACATGATGTTTGTGGGGTAATATCACTGGATGCTTCAGTTTAATGTCCACCGGAGCTCTCTCTAAGCGTCCCACTGCTCGTAACAATCCATCTTTAACCTAGGGATTCAGCTTGTTTACTAAAGCTCCTGACTTCTTCATCGATCTCTTCACCATCCTCTCGTTCTCTTTCTCTGCACCAACCGAAGCATAGGCCGCCAATGCCTCAGGAAACTCCTTCGCTTGTACGTAACGTAGGACCTCACATTCTGCTTGAAGTAGTTCCTGAACTCCGAGAACGGGACTTGTCTCCTCCACATTACTTGTATGTACAGAATAACTCTTCTTTAGTTGACAGTTGTACCTCAGGAACCGTTTGAAAAGTTATAGCCATGAAAGGGCTTTCTTCAGTTTCCACCATGATGAATGGTATGCAATCAACCTCTCCATTACATCACTGCTGGTTGTGGTGGTATAAATCTGATTCTCCTTCCTAACTGCTGGGTCATCATCCTGAAGACAAGGAACCTCGATCATCTTTGGCCAATCCTCTTCACCCTCCCATAAAAACCTTGGCCCTGTCAACCACCGGTCATTCTGGATCAAAGCATCTAGCTTAAGTCCCTTGGACCCATCATCTGCGGGATTGTCTTCCCGGTTTACATACCTCCATTCAATGGGCTTAGAACCATCATGGATTATCTTCAGAAGGTTAGATTTGAACGTTCGAAATCTCTTCTTTTCGTTGTTAATGCACTTTAGTACAGAAAGAGAATCTGTCCAGTGCGTGACTTTGTTCACAGTCAAATCCAGCTCATCTCGAATCACTCTGCTGAGTTTGACAGATTTAACTGCCGCTGTCAGTTCCAATCTGGGAATTGAGATTTCTCTGATGGGTGCCAACCGAGCCTTCCCCATGACAAACGAACAATGTACCTGCCCCGTGACATCCTCTAAAAGTAGATGAGCAACGGCTGAATAACCTTGTCTTGAGGCGTCTGAGAACAGATGCAGCTGAACATCCTGGACTTCAGCAAACCCTACTGGCTTGAAGCGTCGGTCTGTCTTCACACCTTCCAGCTTCTCAACATCCTCCAAAAATAAAAATAAAAAAAAAAAAAAATAGTCGTGAAGAGTGGATGGTCATATCTGATTTACATGTACCTTTTCCTAGTTCTTCTCCAACTAATGTAGAAACTGCTTCTGAATGGAACAGGGGTAGGGCTGATTATTCTGAGCAACAAATTGGTGAAATGCCAATGTGAATAAAAAATATGAAAGAGAGGAATCAATTCTCAAATCAAAACAATGAAGAAATAGATGTTCATACTATCAGTGAAATGCAAAAACTTGCATACAACATTGTCAGGTCTCACTTTAATGACAGATCTTCAAATAAGACCTACTTGTACTCATTATCATTGGAGTAGCTGGTACTGGTAAAAGTTACCTTATAAATGCTGTCTGTACACTGCTAAATAGCAAATGTGTGGTTACAGCAACAACTGGTAAAGCTGCTTTTAATATAAATGGCGTAACAGTGCACTCTCTCTTAAAGCTACCAGTTGGCTCAAGGGGAAATAGAGATATTACAGGCCAGAATCTGATTAGATTGCAAGAATCTTTAGATAACATTGATTATATTATAATTGATGAGTGTTCAGTACTTGGTCAAGTAACACTTGGCTGGATAGATAGGCGATTAAAGCAGTCCTCTGGACTACAGGATAAACTCTTTGGTGACAAATCTGTTCTCTTATGCGGAGATCCTGGTCAGCTGCCCACTGTAGCAGACAAACCACTCTATCATACAATACCAACCAATGCTATTGGTGAACAGGGTTATCTAACATATAAGATGTTTGATAATGTTGTTAAACTTGATGTTAACCAGGGTGTACAGGGGCATAGTCCAAAACAAACACGCTTTAGAGAATTGCTCCTGAGATTAAGAAAAGGAAAATCAACAGTGGACGACTGGAAACTGTTATTAATTAGACAACCATCAAATGTTGATAATTTGTTTGAATTTAAGGATGCTACAAGATTGTTTTATAGCAATGAGGATGTTGGCAATTATAATCATGAAAAGCTTATCGAACTCTAGCAACTTGTTGCCCAAATAACTGCTAGGCACTCATCTGCTACTGCCAAAAAAATATCTGCTGATGAGTTTTCAGGTCTTTAACCATTACTATTTTTGGCTAAAGGTGCAAAAGTAAAGCTCATATTGAATCTGTGGCCGGAAGTGGGCCTTTGCAATGGTGCAACAGGAACTGTCGTAGATTTTATATATCAGACTGATCATCAGCCACCTGACTTGCCAATAGCAGTTATTGTTAAGTTTGATAATTACAGAGGTCCATCGATTAGTGAGACAGTTCCGTCTTGTGTGCCAGTATGCCCAATTACTGCTTCAACGCAGTTGTCTGACGGTTTGCATGAGAGACAACAGCTTCCCCTTAGATTAGCTTGGGCAATAACAATTCACAAAATTTAAGGACTCACTATCAAAAGCCTGGATAAATATTGGAAAAACAGAGAAAACTCTCATTTTGTGTTATTGAACCATTCTCCTATGTTATTGAACGCTACTCCAATGTTATTGAACGCTTGACAAGTATAAAATCTTCGAAATCGTTGCAGTGCCGACAAAAAGAAGAATACCGACTGGACCAAATTGCACAGGCAACTTCTAACACATTTCATGAAATACCAGTTTAGGCTATTAACATTTTTATGCCGACCAATATCGTAATAAATGATATGTCCAAAATATACCTATCAATTTCATGCTCTGATGTAGTATCGATAGGAAAATATTGAATAAAAATCTTACTTTTATTTCGTAGTTAACTAATTGTAACTGGCTTTTTGATAAGTAATCACAAAAATGTATTTTCTCTGTCACAAAGTAGCTATTCATTTAATAGCAATTAACTAATGATCTTTTTTTTTCATATTAGTAACAACCCCGCAGATGCATAATTGTATGACTGGATTTGAAGATGAAGAACAGGGGACACAAGGTATACGTACAAATTCAACAAAAAAACCTAATATTTGCTATAAAAGAAGTAGGAAAATGCCTACAACGTTCAGTATTATCATTTTTTTGTAACAAGAACGTTGTCAAAAGCAGTTTTACTTGTTTTATCATTGACAAAAACGTTCATTTCTTTCCCATACAGACGACACAAGCATAACATGTTATCTGCATAACATCTCGCAAGTCAAGAATGCGTCAGAATCCAAAAGAAAGTACTTTAATTGCGTTCTACAATGCAACGACATGCCAGTAAGAGCAGTCTGTTACTCACCAGAGAAACGAAAAGAACTTCAAGCAGTTGCTGCTTCAAAAAGTCCAGTTAAATTAAAGAATTATAAACGAGCTAGTAATGATAACCAAAATGTAACCATCACCAAATTTACAAAGATAACCACACTGAACGAAAAGGAAGTTTAATTTGCCTATTCTGGGGAAATTTCTTCAGCATCAACTGGTAAACAACTCAGCATTTCGTCCATTCCGAAGCTTGCTGCAGAACAACTGATCTTAATCAAGGCAAAAGTTATCAACATTTCTAGCGTCAAAGTCCAGTTAACGCGATTTGGCCAAGTACAGAAACAAGATGTCATTGTTGCCGATCCGACTGCCGCCATTAAGATCGTTCTTTGGGGAGAATACATAAATACGCTCCAATTAAACCAGACGTATACGTTTAAAAGTGTCAGAATTAAACGTAGCAAATATGAACATTATTTGGACACTCCAAAAAATGAAGATTATTCTGCTCTTGATGCAACTCCATTTACTGTCCCTGTTGTAGAATATGAGAAAGAAGTTGACACAACATCAACAATCCATGGTAGCATGATAGGAGTTCAACAAGCTTCCAAATATAACAACGGTTGTCAGAAACGAAACGTCCAAATCATCACACCAAACAAGGCTATCTGCCAGTCCTGCAAACTCCAACAGCTTCCCTCAACATGTACTACCTTTTGGACTCTGCGTATTCTTGTTAAACCGGAAAC
>JANCMA020088388.1:0-25560 GCA_024336925.2 Zoanthus solanderi | reverse complement strand
TATATATTTTTTAAAAACTAAGAAAACTATATTATTAATTTTATGGGTGCGTTTAATCATTACATTGCGCAGCATTCTTAGGAAAGTAGACAGTTTATGATGTAATGGGACTTCCTCCGTAGGCAGCTCTGAATCAGTGTGTGACTTCAATTGCGTGACGTCACTTGATGGTAACTTTCCCTGATGATCTATATATTGGAAACTATATATATATATATATAAATTTTTGGAAAGTTTATGATGTCATGGGAGTTCCCCGTAGGCAGGTCAGAACTTGTTTTATTCTGCAGGGTGTATATTATACATATTATCTCTTTAAGCAATTAACATACCTAAAAAGACTTAAAGAGATAACACTTTAGTAAATTATAATGGAAAAAATGAAAGTCGGCGGCATCGTCGTAAAGAAACCAACCTGTCTTTTCAACGTGTATGGAGTTTATGAAATCCGTAACCAAACACCTAAGATGATCGTCCTGGATGAACTACATGTTAGATGTAACATAGAGTACCCATCAATAGGTAACGCAAGGTTTATCATAACTTACGAACCAACAAAATCAAAGATCAATTCAACCCAAAAAAAGAAGACAGCATTACTCTCAGATTATGTGCCATTCGACGAAGACAAAATTTATTGATTAGAGAAAATCGATACTTGACTGGGTACCTGGCATTCAGTAAACAACATTAGAGCTCCTAAAAGGAAATAAGGGGAGGAACAACATGATTACCCAATTACCCAATTATCTATGGTAAAAAAGGATATTATTTATGGGTGGGTTTATTATTCCATTGCGCAGCATTCTTAGGAAAGTTGACAGTTTATGCTGTCATGGGACTTCCCCATAGGCAGGTCTGAACTTGTTTTATTATGATGGGTGTATTATACATATCATCTATTTAAGCAATTAACATACCTATAATGACTTAAAGAGATAACACGTAACAATAATATAAAACAAATGGTTAAAAAATTAACAATAAGTAATAAAGAATATTTTATTTATCCTATTTATAATTTATACGCAGCAAATGATAACGGTGAAATAATACATATTGTTCAACAGAAACCGATGAAAGTTACATTAATTAATAATGGTAATATGAAAAGTAACGTAAGTAAGCATTCACAAAAAGGGCAAAAAACATTATATGTCCACAGATTTATTTGGGAATGTTTCAACGACACTATAACTGATGGAAAAGTAATTGATCATATTAATATAGTATCAGAGATGATAACCGATTATGCAATTTACAGCTGATGACACCACAAGAGAATTACCTAAAAAATCTGTAAAAGCTTGTGATTATTCATTTGTCACTAATAATCATAAGAATAAAAAATGTGTTAAAAAATGTACGTGGTACAACAAGATCTTGGTATCAACGCTGCCTGGTATTTGGAAAATGGTATGTAATGGTTATAAATGCTGTAAATCAGGAATTTCTAAGAAAGATGGTTGTAATTTATGATTCGAATATATCAATATATTAATCATAATGAATTATCAGATAATTATATAAAATCTGCTAATAAACGACCAACAGAAGAGGAAAAAAAGCAGAAACAAAATCATAGACAGAAGATTTATAATAAAAAAATATACACATCATCAGAATGTGGTAAACAATTGAAGAATTGTTACGACAATAAAATTCTGCCCTTAGAATCGTGGAGTGAAATTCGTAATTTCATATTTTGGAGCACAAATTCAAAATGTCCTGAATTTTATTTCTTGAAGAAGATACCTGCTATCTGCGGGTATAATTGTATATAACTTTTTATTTAAACTCGAAAACTTATTGAGAATATTAAAGTTCTACAATTAGAAAGTCAGCAGCAAAGAACATCCATTTAATCTTAAATGTTAAGTAGCATCAACACATGCATCAACCTCCAAGTGAGAAATTTTAAAATCATCTGAATCATAAAAAGCTTGATAAAGTAAAATTACATGAAGAAAAATGGAGTGAACTTGTTATATAAAATAAAACAGCCAAAGATAATCAGTCCACAGACAGGAACTGATGTCTGTCAAACGTGTTGCCCAGTCCTATCTTTAAAGAATTCTCCCAATGATCTCAGTAATTTTCTTTTCTCTTTTTTTCTCCAGTAACACTAATTTAGCTCTACAGTCAGAAGTTTGAATTTGCTTAATGGTATCTGCTCTTTTGTGACGCTCTCAACTGGAAATATTAGAAGAATCGAAACTCAAGGCTTAAAAAGAAATTTCTTCTTTTACTTACACGAAGATATTAAACTAAAAAATAAACGAAATTTTGTGACAGACAAAATTATTGCTTATTTTTTGTTCAGCCTTAAAAAGAACAACCTTTTCGAAGCAATTTCATGTACTAAAGATTCACGTCATTCATTGTGGATTTTAGCATGAGTTTCCATGTGCTCCACGCGTAACATTGCTTGATGATGAGTGACAGAAATTTAGTCAATGGGGTATTTTGCATATAAAACATATTTAAGAGTGAAAAGTCCACAGTCCCATTTTTTTGCCCTGTTCCTATTCCTAATTATTGTTGGTCGCAAGAAAGGCGTTTTTTGAATCATTCGTTTATTATGGCAAAAAGGGGGTCTCTCATCAAGTCTACCATCAAGTATGGAGTTACAGTAATACAATGTCATGATCGCAGGAACCTATTCAACTATAAATTTGCCAATAAAATATTGGCTGTAACAAGCGTTTCAAGATTTCTTCATAAACTGTTTCATTATGACGGACTTATTGTCAATATAGTGTCATTACTTATTATAGTAAATAAAAAGTACCTGACTTATCTCAGTTCCATGGGAGAATGTGAGCTCTTGGCCATTAGTTTCAGACACCAGGTGATGAAAGGTGTCATCTGGTATAGATTTAAGACAGTTAGAAGTACCGTAGAACACGTGGACGGTTGTCCAAGTGTCTAATGCTAAAGCTAATGCATCATCAACCTTTGCTTTGTCAAGTGGCGGGGCATCAGTAAAGACATACAGTGGAGACTCCGGTTTGGGCTTCCCTTCTTCCATTGCCCGATTGATTCCGATAAAGGCTTCCTCAGGGCAGTCCCCACCGCCATGGGCTTTGAGATTTTCAATTGCCGCCTTGAAATTCTTTATATGACCTTCTTCGAAAACTTGAACTTTATCCCGCGCTTTAACAAAAGATAAATATAATTATTGATTTTCGCAAGAGTTTTAGCTTAAGCATTGAAATTAGCCTATAACAAATGGCATTATTAGAAGCAGTAGCATATGCGTTAATATTAACATATGCAGTAGTATAAGCATGCTCATGTGACAACAGTATAAGCATTAGCCTAGCAATTAGCAATAACGTAAGCAAAAGCAGAAGTAGAATAGAAGTATAATTATAGGTATTAGCAATATACCATTCGCATTAGCTTTAGTATTAACCTCTGTTTAGTATTAGCTTAGTTTTAGTATTAGATTAAATTCAATATGCATTAGTCTTACAATACAACAATACTTTATTCAGCTGAGGAAAATTTTAACAAGATTAGCATTAGCATTAGGATGAGCAGTAGTAAAAGTATTAAAATACGTACTAGCATAAACATTGGCACTAGTAGTTAGCATAAACATTAGCGTTAGCATTAACAGTAGCATAAGCATTAGACTAACAACTGGCATTAACGTAAGTAGTAGCATACTTAGTGGCATCCGCATTAGCATCAGCATAAGTAGTTGAAATTAGCATTATCATAACATTAACATTAGCCTAACGATTAATATTCACCTAAGTAGTAGCACAATCAGTGGCATCGGCATTAGCATCAACATTCTAGCGTTAGTTTAGTGTACACCTAAATTACATATAGAATACATAACACTTATTCTATATTGAGGTGGATAGTGACGGGAGAATCAACTGAGCGCCAAATGCGCGAGTCACCGTAGATGATCAATAAGTCACTATCAACCGATATTGAAATAGAGTAAATGTTTTAGTTTATGCCAATCGAGGCAACTGATCTATAGAAATTTCCTTTCAAGAAATAAGACAGAATTGTAGTAAAAATAGTTTTCTTAATTGAACGACAGAGGCTGACACAACTCATGTACGAGCAGCTTGATGTACAACGCTACATGATTTTTGAAAACTCGCCAACTACAAAATGTTGTGAGCGGCATAAAACAAATGTCTTTTAACACTTTTAAAAGTCTCGCGCTATTATAGCAAAAATGGTCCTATTTATCCAAAACGTCGAATTATTCGTCTCAGACGAGCTAATCGTCTGGACTAAATAAAAACGGGGCTTATCAATGGGTTTTATTTTGTGCTTCTGTATAGAAACGAGGTGCGTCAAAAGGCACTTTGTTCCTGACTTCTTCCCAGAGAGACTCGTGCCAACAACAATGAGTTCAAATATTTGGCTTAATTGTAGCTATTAATATGGCGGGAGTTTCTCTTCTCTTCGCGTTTTCGCTGTTGAGTTAGAGAAGGCAACAAGAACGTCAAAAATACCTTAGTTTTATGAGTTTTAGTAAAGAAACGTAAACTTCAACAATTGAGTTTGGAGGAAGACATGATTACTTCTCAAGCCGCTTGAGAAATGCACTCATGAATCAGAAAGTGAGAAAACAGCGAGGTCCAGATGAGTCACGAGTTAGCAACTGGTGGGAGCAAGGATATCACTCTTGCATGGAGCGATGAAATGCTCAAAGACAACTTCCGGGTAAGTCGTGAAACCTTTGAATTCATTTTGGTGGAGGTAGAAGGCCACTTGATAAATAAACCAAATAAATAAGTTCCCATAAAACCAGCAAAACAATTGGCACTTTGCCTTTTTTGTCTAGCAGACAACTTCATGTTCACTACATGGGGAAATATTTTTTGAGTATCCAAATCAACATCATTTGTTACTTTTATTTGGGTCTACAAAGTTTTAGTTTGGAATTTATATGACCGTTTTGTTTGGTTGCCGATCAGTAGAAGTGAGTGGAAAAGTGAGTTCAAAATCTTTTTAGAAAATTGGGAGTTCCCATGTGTCAAGGAGTGGGATGGGTTTCGTGTGTACGTCATTACTCATATACAAAGAACTATTTTAGCTTCAAAAAACGTTATTCTGTAACAAACATGGGCTTAATTGGAAACAAGAAGTTGCACAGTGGTTTGGGGATCCTGGATCTACCTATGACTCGAGGTTGTTGAGATCCTGTGATTATATCTACTACAACATTGAGATACTACTTCGCTAGTATGGTGCTTGCATAATATCACTCTCTGCATGTTTGCACTTTAGTTCCAGCCTCCAGGTCAGAGCCACTTGCACTCTCGCTGCTAGATTTGGAATTACTTTCCTTCACTTTAGAATTTGGGCTACTGGGATCAACGGACGATTCTTCGTTGTGGGACGTTTTAAATTTCTTTCCTAGTTCGGAGTTTATTTTTGATTGTTCGTTCTCTAACGTTAACAATCATCGAACTTCACCTTAATATTTTTAAAGAGATCATCGTTTGACAATTTTTTAACGCTTTGATTTCTAACTTGATCAAGAAATCTTCCCCGCCTGCTAATTTAAGTTCTTAGTTTGTCCATCTTCTTTCTTTCTTTAAACCACCACAATCTTTCTTAGACGCCATTTTGGGTTACAAAGATTTATTGCTTGGTTACAAAGCTCACGTTTATTTCGTCTCTTTAGTTTGTCTCGTATTTACGCAGACGCATTATTCGTTTTTGTCTGTTAAGTAGGTCTATCCGACGCACTAAATAGACGAACTAAAGTTGATTTACTAACTACATTTTATAAGTTCGTTTCCGTGTTTATCCAGGGGAATAATTCGACTCATCCAAATAATTCGTTTGAGACAAATAATTCTTCTTTCTGGATAAATACGGCCATTTTTTTAAAAACGGATAAGAAGCGAATACTTCCAACCACCATTTTTTGTTGTTGTTTCAAGGTAAATATTTTCTCACATTTCCTATTCAAGTTTAAGTAGTAAAATCGAGCGCAGTCAAGCTGGTAAATATGATTAAGCCCTATGTTTTTGCTTATAGCTTGATGTGAACCAACCTAACTTGAGCATTCTCAGTACAGGTAATATGTGTTTTAATAATTATTAAAGAAAATTCTATTAAAAACACAACATCAAAAAATCCGAATGACTTCAAAACCATTTGATAATCTTCGAGAAAGCAATGAAAAGAGCATCAAGAAATCAGTAGACAAAAACGAGAGGTATAATTAAAAGTTACAAACTCGGATGGTTAAAAGGTGACAGCACGTAATCAACTTTTCCTTTTCTTGGATGATCAACAATGGCTTGAGTTATATTTTTAGCAGCATCGATTTCATCTTTCATGCTTCCGGTTGTATCAATGGCGAACATGAGGGTTACATCATTGTCAACTGCTAACATCTTGCGTATGTTTTCCTTGCCAACTGCTTTCTTAAAAACAAAATAGGATACTTGTTGTTTACATTTAAGTTCCACCAACATTTTAAAGTTAAACTCGGCTCAAACTCGTTGCTATAACCCGATAATCATTCAATTGTCATCACATATGCCAATGTCATTCTCACTGTAACTTTTACTGTTAGTATATTACTGTAAGTATTACCATTACAGTTACTGTCACTATTACTTTTGCCTTTACTTTTATTATCGCTGTACAGTTAACATTTAATTCTGGTGAGAAACGTAATCTAATATGGAGTCATTGTTTCAAAATAAACGCGAGTGATTGTTTGTGAAACAAAGGAGAACACATACTAATCACGCCGTTGTTCAGTGACTCAGGTTTCATTTTATGGGAGCAATGTCAGGTACGATCGAGCGTACTTACGTACGGCCGGCCGGTAAATACATCGACTTCATGCGGCTGTGTTGGCTTAGTGAGTAATGTCGCTATTTATGGCATGTGTGGCGTCATTGTTGGTGAGGTAAGGTGAAAGTTTGATGATTTTTCATGATAATTAAAGATATGTTCTCAATGTTGTTTTAACGATCTGCTTTAAATTTGATCTAAGAATTTCCTGAAAATTAGAAGCTATCTGGGAAATAACTCAGGCTTAATTTAATTTTTTGCACTTTTAAAATACTTAATGCAGGCGTTCCTGCAGTTTTTGAAACTTGCTGTTAATATTATTATCTATGTCGTCTTTGTTTAAAAATCGTATTATAGGAGTATTTCGACTCAGCGGAAAATATGTTAAAAATCGAGTTAAGAATCATTAAAAGTTGAAATCACTGGAAAATCCAAAAGTTATGAGACTTGCAAGAAATTTACTGGTTCTTAAAAAATATGCAGTGTAATTATTATAATATCGGACAATTGTGCAGGGATATAATTTCTATCTAGAAAAAAAAGTCGCGTTTTGTGTAAGACTCGCTGGCGAATTTTGATCAACATTTCGCATTGTGAATAGTAGAGTTGAAGAAAAAAAGAAAAAATATTTTTTATTGGGAGGAAGATTTCGTTTAGTGGGTAAAAAAGAAAAAAAAAACGATTGGGTGGACATAGCAAGAATTAGGCGAACTCGCGACAATAAAGCTTGATGTTACACAGGCAGCCCGAGCTAGAACAGAGTAGTTTTAAATCTGAATTTGAAATATATATATTTTTCGAAAAAGTGTAAATTCCTGTACGATCATAATAGTTACAATAACAGTAACTGGTAGCAGTAAAAAAATGATGGAAAATGCAACTTAATTACGTACAACACATCTACCGTGTTTAATACAAAGGCTGATGCAAACCTACGTGCTTTTAGGATAATTTGAGAATAGCTAGTACAAAAAAGATACCGAAGGTTTTTTCATCCGCTTACAAATTATCCCAAACTCACCGAGGTTCACATTAATTTTGCAAACATGTTAGATTTCTAATCTTTTATAGAGTAAGTATTTAGAGAAACATGTTTGAATTATCTTTCAAACAAAAACATCAATTCCAATATTAATTTCTCAAACAAAAAATTAATATTTATAACTATGTTATTTTGACTGTTTTCTTCAAAATTGGTTACACTGAGTTCCCAAAAATGCACCCCAATCTTCTCTTTTCAAGCAAAATCTCCAAGTATTGGTTCTGAGAGGTTGAGAGATCTGAGAGTCCAAGTCGAACACGAGTAACAAGCTCTCTATGCAGAGACAAGTTCTAGCAAATGAATGTAAAATTTCTGTTTGGGTTACTTAAGTGAACTATAATTTGTCGCGATATGATCTAATTTGGGTCTTGCAACAACTGGGGTGTTACTAAAACCGGGAACGGGGAACGAAGAACAGGGAACAGAAAAACGGGGAACAAGGGGTCTGGGTTTCAACGTTATAGAATTGCGAGCAAAAGACTGCACTGGGTATACGTACTAATAGAAGGCACGTGCGCGCGGCAAATCGCGGATTTCTCAGCATGGCTTCCATACTGGATGGAGGTGAATCAACTTGCATCTGATTATTTACGATTGAATATCCTTGCATGATAAAATTTATATGCATGTTTAGGTTAAGGATAGACTAATGACCAGTATTGTTTGGTTTATTTTTTCAGATTCCTGCGAGTTAAACGATAAACAAATCGAGGTCAAGGTAAATATCAAATGCCAATACTAGCGATAGTATTCCATTTTTTTTCAGCATTTTTGCCGTTACGTAGCCTTTGCTACCGTAAAAGAACTAAAAATCCATTACATTTAAAATATGCTGGTTGATCAATTGAATGATCAATAATCGATATAACAAAATTATCACAAATGTAAAATTTACATTCGATTATCGAATTTGCTTAAATTTTTTGAAAACTTCCAGCCCAATTATAACACTCGGGGTGAGATTTCCAAAAAAAATAAAGTTAAGTTTCATTCATTTTATTTTGGGGAATAATTGCCGTTTTACAGAGAGGTTTCGGCAAGAGTCTCATTTGACTCATTTGTCAGGCTTTTGTCATGACTAGTAAAATGGCAAGCAATTATCATGCAACGGCTATGATTTATACACCTCTGAATAGCATTACAGAAGAGCTGCAGATAAGAGAGGCAAATGGGCTCGGAATTTTAGCTGCTTCTTTGACTAAATTGAATGCGGTGGAAATCAAATCTGCTGAGTTTCGGCTTTTGTATGGGTCGGTGGAAAGTGTGTTAGATGACAAGTTCCTCGATGCTATATGTAAGTCTCGAGTTCCAAGTTCAAGCTCCATCTTTCTTTGCCTACAGTTATTGTCGATGAAGCTAATGTTATTTAGATGTGGATGGGTAAAAGTAAATTTGTTGGGTTTTCGATTGTTGTTTCTTACAAGAGAAAATGGGATCAAATAAATCATGCACATGCATATGCTTATTGTAATCCTGCAAAAAAACCTGACATTCTTTGTAAATAAATAAATCTTGATTCTGTCGATGTCGTGTCGTAAGTTTCTGTCTTTGTATTTCATGGAAACAAGACTTGAGAAAGGTTCTATTTTTATTCTAATTATTCATGTTCAGTCCAGTTTTTGCTTAGCTGTATGAGTTTTCAAATTACTTATAAAGTAAACACAAATGACAGCTGAACTTTTTTTACTTCCGAAGATCGCTGATTGGTTTATATTTGACTGAATTTGACAGCACATCAAGAGGTTAGAAGTGGGAGTTGGAATCTAAACACAATAGGTTCCGTGCAGGCTCTTCTTCCCTTTTCCTCCCTCGCAATTTTCCCTCCCACCTTCAATAAAAATAGTAGAGCCGGCTCGCAGGCTAATTCAATAGCGTTTAAGTTAGGTTGCTAAATTTTGAAATATATAATTATAAGCAATTCTTTAGCAGTAATCTTGTCCAACACATACAGTTATTCTGTGCTCCTATAGTATCAGTTATGTGAGTGACTCTAATAAACTTTCTGCGAGATTAAATGATTATCTACAATAAGAACAAAAAATGATAAAAAAAGTTAATTCAACTAGGACATAGCAAAAAACATTTTTAACAATCAAATATACATTGAATGGATGCAAAAGATTTTACGTACTTTGCCTACCTAGTTTAACAGGTCTAAGTTTGTTTGTTATCAAAATACAAACAAGTACCTTCGTAAAAAGACACTAAAGTGTTTTACTGTGTTCTTTTCCTTGTGTTAAATGCCCTTTAAGTTCTTGTGCTCTTGACGGTTTGTGCCTCAGATTTTAAGTTTGATAAAAATGCCACAAAAATGGCACAAATGTTATTTTTTCAAACAGGTTTCCGTGAATCATTGCTTATGACTCCAATTTAGTTTCTTGCCCTTTCTTTGCACATCACCCTTGTTTGTTCCTTTATAGCTTCGCGAATATCTCGCATACGCCAACAATAAAGAAATGGGTTGAAGCAAGCATTTGAGTACGATACTGTGAAGAAAACCCTCGCAGCTAAAACGATTTCAACTGTTTCACCCTTGGTGATTGAATGTTTAGTTATAACCCAAAACACCCAAGGAAGGTATGACACGCAAAAGAAACCAACTACGTAAAGCAATGAACGTACGGATCTTTTGTAACGAGCCAGGTTATGTCGACTTTCCTGAGTATCGCTCTGTGTTGTTGAAATCTGACTTGCTATCCTGCGTTGATGATAACCGACAATTCGAAAGATTTTGAAATAACAAATCACCGTGTTAAGCGAAAATCCAACAACAAACGCAATTTTTGCTATTTCGGCAGAAATGCGATGAACGATTATCCAAAACGCAAAAATACTGGCTGTTATCCAAATGAATAACAAACACGACACAATTCTACGAACAGTGATAAGTTCCTGGTACCGCAGGTGAAGTTTGAAGGCAAGAAAGCGATCTAACGACGTAACAGAAAGGGTGAAAAAACTCACAGCCAACAGTTGATTAGCGATATACTCATGCACTCTGGCAAGTATGGAAAACAAAGCACAATCTTCGAAAAGAAGTGTAATGTTTGAAGCGACAAAGATAGGTTGTGAGACCAAACCAACAGCCAAATCAGATAAGGCAAGTCCAGAGAGGAGCACAAAAGATGGACAATGAAGACTGGGTGTTCGCCAGATCGCAGTCACCACAAGAAAATTCCCAATCGTTGATACAATGGCTGACAATGCGTTTGTGATGCACAGACACAAAAGTACAAGTGAAAATTTTTGATTAGTAGCAAGTAAGAGGTAGGAAGCTAGTTCTCTTTCGCAAGAATTGTTCATGTTGGCCGAAGAAGTTCATTATATAAGCTAAATGCGAACTATGATAGAAAAGGCGCTTATTTTCTTTTTGAGTTTTAGGAAACAATTTGCAATCGACAGGTGAAATTTCAAGTTAATTTAAGAATAAAGAATCATTACACTTAATGAACTGATACAAAAGCCAACACCTTCTGTATATATTCGTAAAATTAGTCCAGGTTACTTTTCTGTGGCGCAATAGCAATAATATGAATTTCGGTAGCGAATGAGCACAGATAATGCGACTTTTAACTTAAAAGGTTTTAAAATTAGAGAATGTTTGACTAGCGAAGAAGCGCCGTGTATAAGAGTCACTTGTAAAAATATTAACTAAAAGGTTTTCTAAAACTTCTATTACATCGGCAAGATGTCATCAGGAATCTTATTTAGCAAGGCAGTTTCAAAATTCCGAAATCTATTTAAAAATGCGGCAAATTAGTTAAAAACTGAAACAAATAGTATAAGGAGCCAAAAAAAATTGTTTTGGAACAGTAAAACCCACCTGCTTTTATTATTTTTATGCATGAAAAGAACAGCAGTAAAGATTTAGTTAAGGAATTATGAGTCAATTCGTGGTGGTTTTAGATGTTTCATTATAAAAACTAGTTTTAAAACATTAATACAAAATATCTTTTAGAACTTAGATATAACTTAAGTTAACAGTTTGCGTTAATAATGGAGTTATACTTGGCCTTTTTATGTTTGTAAATTTTAATCTTTGTTTCACAGTTATGTGTTTAGTTCAAGAGTCTACATAATTTATCATCTTTTTAATAATGTTTAGGTTCCCATACTACTTTACATATATTAAGTTAAGACAATAGAAGCCCTTAAAGCAACTTTTTAAGACAGGCTTGAAGTAGCTTTGCTGCTCGGCCGTGAATCGATCATCTGCTTTTATTTGGCTTTCCTTACCCAAATGTCTTAATGAGTTCTGAGTGATTTTTGTGAATCTACAGCAAACAGACATGCAATTTGTTTTTGATTAAGAAAATGTTCATGTTCAAATGTCTACCTCGAATTCAAAGATGCATTGATAGCATAACAAGAATATGTTATATAAAAACGAAAATAGGAGAAGAATTAAACAATATAAAAGTTATGGTTTTCGGCGAACTTAACTTTGACAGACATTGTACAAGTTTCTTAATTGGTTGTATTTGTACTGTCGGGTGATTATTAAAACTGCATGAATGTACGGCAAAGAAAAACGTATTTTTATTTCGACAATTAAATGGAAAATTAAGATATTTTTCTTGCTGAAGATTTGGTTACTTTTGAATTGAATTGGAGTTGAAAACATGCCAAAAATGTGTTACACAAAAATCAAAAAGGACAAAAAGTTTAGAATACATATATAGTGAGAACAAAGCTTAGCGCTAATTTCCGATATTTTAAAGTCATCTCACTCGATTTCATTTTCAAGAATTAGTTCAAATTAGAGTTAGTCCAATCTGAATTAATCTTTGAAATGAAGTAAGAATGATACGAAACAAATTCACATGTCAATTTGTTCATTGACAATTTGTATTCATATTTAGTTCATAGCTTCAGTTCAATTTGACAAGATGGCGATGTGGTTTTAATACAAAGTCGAGAGCCACTTACTAAGGCAACTGCTCGGCGTCTTTTAATTTTCAACACCTTCGTATGTGTAGAGATATTAATACCAACCTTCGTCCTCAAATTATGAAGACAGCAAGATCCTGTACAGATGGTCAGCGGAGCCAAGATGGCTACCACGGTGTTTTAGTACTCTTTGCTTTTAAAATGTGTTGTTTTATGTTTTTGTGCGGTCGAATGCCTCTCCATGTGGTCTCCCTCTCTGTATTGGGCGCTAATGTTGTTTGTTTTGGATTATTTTGCTAAACTTATGGTCATTTGGGGGTTTAGAGAGCGACAAACAATGTTGATTGGAAAACAAGTACGGCAGCCATTTTGTTTTCGTTTGGACCAACATGGAAAACTTATCTACTCCACAGAGAATTGTTTACGGCGGTTCTTACTTGAAGTCGATTGGTAAAACAATGCAAAAGCAAGTGCTTCCAAGGGATTTATGGTAAGAACTTGGTTCCCTTGGTATTAGAAAGCGTTTTCGATCGAAGAGAGGGATTCGTTATAATCAATCTAGTGGGTTTTCTGTTCAGTCACAGAAGGGCTACATATCCCCCATCGACGGCTCACGTACCAATAATATTGCTGTAAATTACCTACGCCAGACTAAAACACACATTCCAAATTTTATGGTGGCTAAATTACGATCTTTAGCGCCTAAAATCGATGAGCTTGAGTGTGTTTTGAACAACAACTGTGTGGATATTGCCTGCATCACGGAGACTTGGTTGTGCGAGAACGAAACTCCTTGTTCTGCTGTGTCTATCCAGGATTTTAACCTCTTCCGCAAAGATCGGGGCTCACGTGGTGGTATAGCTGCTTTTGTTCTCGCTAGCATACCATGTGTGCGTTTGTCTAACATCGAGCTTACGAATTCTGTGTCGGAATGTATGTGGCTTTATGTCAAACCTTTTCGCCTACCGCGGTCTGTGTCAACTATATTGCTCGGCGTTGTATATCACCCACCACACGCCACGGCAGAGGACAACAACATGTCATTCAATCATGTCCAAGAAACAATAGACTGCTTTTGCTAAAATACCCGGAGACATTCGTATGTTTGACAGGGGACTTTAACCCGTCCTCAACAAACACCATGCCCTCCGTGTTTAAGCGCTTATGTGGACTAACGCAGATAGTGAGTGCCGTGACTCGTGATTCAGGCATCCTGGATTGGTTTTTAACAAAATTTCCCAAGCTGCTTAAGGAGCCTGTTCAACTCCCAAAGATTGGTCGAAGCGATCACTATTGTGTTCTTGTACAACAGTCTCTTCCATCTGTGAAGCCTGGTAAACGCTTAGCGACCAAGCGTGACACTCGTGACAGTGCCCTTCGCAGCTTTGGGAGATGGATTACGTCATTCTCTTGGGACTGGGTTCTCTCGAGCGAGGACTGCGAGGAAAAGTTTGATCTGTTCTCTTGTATTTTGATGAAGGCAGTTAACCGCTTGCTTCCTCTCAAGTCCTTCTGGGTACATGCTACTGACAAGCCGTGGATAACGCAAACGATTAAATCCTTGGTAGCGCATAGACAACGGACCCTTGCGAAGTATGAAAAAGATTCTCCTTCATTTAAATTGCTGCGGAACAAGCTACAAAGGGCAATCGGCACTGCTAAAAATTTGTTTTATGAAAACAAAGTCAAAGCGTTAAAGGACTCCAGTGTGTCTAAGTGGTGGAAGGAAGTTAAGTGCATTTCGGGTGTGTCTGATGACCCTGGCCAGTGGTTCCTTCAGTTGGCGGATGGGAACTCTATTGATTCTGTGACCTCTCTGTGTGAAAGAATAAACGACTTTTTTGTTAATCTTACGTCAGATTTTGTTCCCTTGAGCCCTTCTGACGTGTCATCCATTGAGGTGTGCGATGTTCCACTGGAGTTGCTGGCCACACCCTATGGAAACGAGAAAGGTCCTACGTTCGATAAAGGTTAAGAAGGCTCCTGGCCAGGCAAGATTCCCAACATCATTTTAAAGTCGTTCGTGCAAGAACTTGCTCCTGTTTTCTGTGATATTTACAATACCTCTATTAGGCAAGGCATTCTTCCTTCTCTCTTGAAAAGTGCTATTGTGCGCCCATTACCCAAAGGTTAGACCAGCTAGATCTATTGAAAACGATTTAAGACCTGTCTCACTGACCTGTCAGATAGCTAAAGTAATTGAAGGTTTGACACTAAATAGAGCGCTTCCCCTTGTGCTCCCTAAATTAGATCCTAAGCAGTTTGCTTCAGTCGGAAGCTCTACCGTGCACACTTTGGTTTACCTGTTACACCTTGCCCTAGAAGCGCTTGACAAAGGTAATTGCACAATTAGTTTATTTTTCGGTGACTTTAAAAAGGGGTTTGACCTCATTGACCACCACATATTGATTTCTAAACTTCAACAATATAGTCTACATCCGTGTTTAATTAGGTGGGTTGCCGCCTTTCTCCAGGGCAGATCACAATGTGTTAAGCTTGCTTCTTCATCCTCAATGTTTCATTCTCTTAACGGTGGTATTCCACAGGGAACCCGTTTGGGTCCTTTGTTGTTTGCTATAATGGTTAATGACCTTGCTCGCAATTGGGGCCCTCGGGCAAAATACGTCGATGATCTTACTTTATTTGAAATAATACCTCGCAATTCTCCATCGCTAATGAGATACCTAGTAAATGATGTAAACCAGTTCGCTCAATCTAACAATGTAAAGCTCAATCCAAAGAAATGCAAAATTATGCGGGTTGATTTTTTAGGTACAATAGTTGCTCTTGTCAACCTATTGCAATTGGTGGTTCGTGCATCGAATCTGTCACATCTTTTAAACTCCTTGGCGTGTTTATTTCAACAGACCTTTCCTGGTTGACACACTGCGACTATGTGATCAAAAAAGCAAACCGTAAGTTATACGCGCTAAGAAAGCTCAGGGTGTGTGGAGTGCCAGCGAGTGATATCGTGATCATTTATTGTTCGCTTATACGCTCGGTGCTGGAGTACGCATCTGTGGTTTTTGCGAATTTGCCGCGATATCTCTCTCTGGCTCTCGAGAAAGTGTAAAAACGAGCTCTCACTATAATTTTCGGCCCTGCCTTGAGCTACGAACAAGCCCTTGCCAAGAAGGGTATAACGTCCTTAGAGGTTCGCCGGGAGCAGGCGTGTCGTAAATTTATTGCAAGTATAGCACCAGAAAGTGTGCTCTTCCCCTTAATTAGAAACAGAAGAATTTTAAACACTGCCCCATATTCTCTTCGTTCCGGCGCCCAGTTCAGGGTAGCAAAGGGTAGAACAAATCGACTAAATAATTTTGTGACTGTAAAAATGTGTAGATTAAGTTTTGATAAGAATGTGTATACTGAATGTGTAAATAGTACCTATGTGATGACCTACGCCTGTAATTCAGATGAAGTCTGAAAAAGGTGGCAATAAACTAGCACTATTATTATAACATTTTTTTTTTCAGTCATAATTTATGTATGTTGTCCTCACCTACTTATTATGCATATTGTCTAATTAGTTAATCATCGAGTATCACCTCGCCTGTATCATATTTCTTTAATATATATTTCACACTGTAAACAACTAGTTCATTCGCAGTGAAGATGGCTTATTGTTAAGTCGAAACATGTTTGTAATAAAAAATTTTGTTGTTTATTTCAAATGCCTTATTACTTTTGTGCTGATCAGATCATATGGTAATATTGTACCGTAACTGCTTGCGTGTAAATCGATATCGTGTACAAGTCCCGCCTCATGTTTGGTTCCCAAAATCAATACTCCTTTAAAAGTTTGTTATTTTATTCTTTAACCGTGTACAAGTCGAAGTAAGTTTTTTAAGCCGATTTTTCACGCCTTAAAATGACCTCGACTTCTACACAAGCAAATACGGATATTGGTATTTAAAGTTGAATTGAAGTGTCAGTAGCCTGTTCTATTGGAGTGATTTATTTGATTTCCCGATATTTCTGGGTCATGGAAAAGTAATGGAATTTCATTCATCATTCTCAGTGTGAACCCTGATGTTATATTTTGCTATCTCTGCCCAGATAAGAGTGGTAGAAAACAACCTTTCAGTTCTTAAAACTACGCCATAAATGTTTATTTGGAAGGGAAGCTAGATACTTCACAATCATCCCAAAACCCTTCAAGCTGAGAAAGTAAAATATGCACAAATCATGTGCAGGTGACCCAAGTTAAAAACCCACCTACCCAGCCTGGAGCTAATCTTGTCAATATAAAGTATGGAACGGGATTCATCCTATCTAGACCACAGTACACATAGAGTGTAGGTACAAATATTTTTCTCAACCACTGAATAAAATCATAACATCTACTGTCTTTAGTTCCATCATCAAAACAACAAATCTTTTCCCCATCAAGCTTATATTGCTTTTCATGTTTGTACTCTTCAACTGTCAATTCGAGATAATTGTCCTCTGTTTCAGCTAGGGAAGCATCTGGCGTCATCATTTGTCTGTTAAAAGTAAAAATCCTTGCAATATCCTTGTCATCTGGCAAAATTTCTTGTTGCCATGGAAATAAACAAACTTCCAAATTTTCAGTTCCTCCTGATTCATTTCCCATTGCACCTGCAGAAAATGTTACCCAAAATGTACTTGTTAATATATAACTTTAATGCAGAACAAAAAATATTTTAGTCATGTCTTTACTGGCACTTTAATCACATGTTATTCTAATTGCTCTTCTTTCAAGTTTGTTATATGTTAACTTCATCTTTAATTCAACTTCTCAAAAGGACTAGGCGAATATCAAAGTAGGAAATTGCTGTTTTTCCATCCAAAAGGTTTCAAGTTAGTAGTATTTCGGTTATTACAAATGTATGCATTACTGGTAAATGTAAAACCACACTACCTGAAGATACATCATCAAACATGGCATTTGTGATCGATGTAGCTCCATTCAAGTTTTAATATTAAAGGTTGTCTTAATTTATTTCACTGGTATCTCAGCATATTACTTAGCTAGTAATAATCTGACTTCTAATCCTTATTTGCCTTTCCTAATTCTGTTTGACCTCGGCCCAGTGATATAAATAACTATGTGATGAAGCTCGATACCAAAAACTCAGTTTCTTTCAGGCTGCTTTGCCTCCTTAACTCTTACTCTCAACAGCTCTTTTCTTGTTTTCTTTTTCGTCCGGTTTTTAAAAATGTAAAAAATATACATTACGACTTCATGACGGACAAAATGTGTAATTTATTAAAATTCAATTAAGTTCAAGTTTTAATCGCATGATCTGAAGAGCATGCACTGTAGCAGCTAGGCCCCTTTTGTATCATAGTGTATTAGCGCATGATAAGCGAACGATCGAACCCAAAGCTTGCAAACCTTTGGCACCAGGTATCTTTCAAAGTATCTTTATGCCGCTGTATCCCAACGCATGCTTCTGGTTGTCTTACTAACATGACGCCAATTTATGTGTGAGTGGGGCGGTCAGGATTATACAGTTTGTCTGTGACTATTTTGTCATACTACTTACAAAACAATAAACAAAAAATATATTATTGTATTAAAATAACAATACTAACAACAATGAAGTGGACAATCCACAAGAGATCCTCGTCCCATTTTGTTTAAAATCAGTACAGATTTAAAAAAGTCTTTATAGCAAGGAATGTTGTTTGTACTGTAAACATCAAATGATGCTGGGTGAATAATTCCAGTACTTTTCCATCTTCTAGGGGGGTTGTAAAAGACTGACCAATCATATTCATCATCACTATCACTGGTGTCATTACCATCATCGATATCATCACCAAAATGTCTATTCCAATAAGGAACCCAGGTATTTGGATCACTCCACGTCATCAAATTTCCTGAAGGTTGCTCCTCATTTGAAAAATCAAACCAACGTAAGGTGTATGCCTTCCAAAAACTATTACAAGATAACAAAACCTGCAAATAACAAACAAGGGCTATCTTAATTGTCATATATTAAATATGTTACAAGTACTGTATAAATAACGATAGTTTTGTTCAGTTAAACATATTTGTTTTGATGATTACAGTTTATTCTGGAAATCGAAAACTACAATGTACTGTATAATCACAAATATGAATGATAAAAACATGTGTGCCAAAAATAGGAACAAGTATATTTTGGCTTGAAAGCTTCTTTAAATACCAGACGGAGTTACCTACTGAAAAATCTCGAGTTACATGTAGAGATAAAGCAACATATATAAACATATATAAAGCAACAGAAAGCATGACAACATTCAAGAACAAAAGTCAATCGAGTATATTTAGCAAGTTCCATGACCAAACAATGAAGATCTTCCTCTTTAAGTCTTTCCAGGGCTGCCAAAGTTCTCACATGGTTGGCCACTTGTACGTTATTCTTGAAACCGAAAAGTGTTTCTTCATTTTATCAGAATTTTAGGTGTTTACTAAAAGAGTTCAATACACAGTCTTGTTTGAACTGCTTAAAATAACACTGAATGTGAGATTAAATTGTCAAGTGATAAAAAGTTTAAAATAAATGACAATTTAAAAGATTCTGGTCATTTCTGAAAAGCTGTTATAAAGTTAAGTACTGTGATTCTTCTAAAATTTAACACTGTTAGCCCAAAGACACCACAAGTCCCTCTAAATGTGCATCCCAGACGAGTAACTACCAGTTCAATTGAGGTAAACACACACACACGGTGTTTTGCAAAGAATCCTTTACTTACAAGACAACAAACACGAGGAGAGAAAAAAGATAATCAACTGAGTGGGGAAAACGCACTTGATCAAAGTTTGTTACCACTGGTCATCTAAAGAATAACAAAGTACTGCTGGACACTACTGGCGTAACGTTCTTCCTTCTCTTTAAACAACAGAAAAAAAGCGTAAAATGTAACAACAAGTACAATAAGCTATGAAAATGTTTCAGAGACAGTAATATAGTAATCAAACCATAAGGAATAAAGTAGTTCTCTACCAGATCTACAATATGGTGGACGCTTGTGTGAGTCTGAATAAGACTTTGAAGCAGGGTGATTGGGAAGTGCCTTTAGTCATGGAGAAGATAAAGCTTATGGAATTGCAGGTAGAGCTGGTGGTTTAAGTAGTTCACATGGTAGCTCACTTTGGATAAATCATCGGTATCTATTGGTACCTTTTGGTGTTGGCTGGGGCCTGTTAAATCAGATAGTACATTGAAGCAGTTAAACTTACGGACCCTATAGGAGGCTTTTGATGAACTTTCTAAAGTTATAGAACTGCCCATCTACAAAAACGACAAGGTGGTGCACATGTGAACGAGATTTACAGTCCTCTGAATACACATAGACCGAATCGCCTACCTCAATAGAACTTGTGTTAGCTAGGGAGATATCGGCCATGGGTACTTTAGACTTTTCACTGTGTGGATGGTGGACAGAGTGTACTTCGAGTTGCCTTGTTGTCCAACCTCAACAATTCATGTTAAAGTTCCTGCACTTCTTGTTCAGCAACAGGATTTTTACTTGGGTTTTTGCGTCGCTGAGTTCAAGTGTCAGGTGGTGATGCAGCGAAATGTTGTCATTGACAAAAGCTTTAAATCTATCTGTGGGGACTGAGGATAGTTGCCATCGGGCAGTCAAGGGGACACAAATAGGAAAATAAGTGAATAGGGGCATCACGAAGGGTCTGGTGTTGCCCTTGTCAAGGTTGGTCGTGGTGAAGGATGTGATACACTTTCTCACCACGAGTATCAGCTGACGGGAGCATTTGAGAAGGATCTTTGGGTCTGCTTGATGAAGAGCAGTGCAACAGTGACAGCTCTGGGTTGTACGTTGTACAGCCTTGTTCAAATCCAGGGCAAATAGGTGACATTTGTAACCAGTTTGAGTTGGTGACTGGATGGGTGGCTCACCTGGATGTGAAGTGTAGTTACAGTAACAGCCCATTGACAACTCAGTGTGGGACAATGATACACTCATGCAAAGGACATAGAGGCTTGTTCCGTTTAACAAGCACAAGTCCAACCTTTGGCAATAGTGGTAAGTTGCAAGTAGCATTTGTAAGTTTTTTCGTTGGGCGGGTTTCGTGTACCAGCATTATATGAACTTTATTTATTACCGTTTTTTACAATATACATCAATAACACATATTAAAAATATTACAGAAATTGGTAAAGGTTACTCAGAATAACTAAGAAGCTAAACAGGCTGAGTAACTTATATTGTTAAATGTGTACATTGTGATGTGGTATGGTAACAAGGCTAGCATGTAATCAAAAAAGCCATAATATCAGGCACAAAGGAAGAGGCAAAAAGAAAATAAATTATCAAATAGAAAAGAAAGAAAAAAAAATGAAAACAAAAGTAAGCATTATAAGCATAGCAGTGATGAAGATTAACAAAGACTACTAACAGTGTTTGTTTAATTGATTCTCTTTACATTAAATGTGATTTTGTACAACACTTTATTCCAGTTTCATACAACAATAGCAGTAGGTCTATATATAGAGAGAGTTTTTGTAGTCTAGTTAATCGTTGTTTTGTACATACAGTATACTTTATTCATTTTGCACTAGTTAGATTTAGAATATAATATATTACCCAATCATTTAACTTAGCTTCAGCTAAGCTGTACTTAAAGTGTATATATCAGTTATGGGTTTTCTGGCAAAAGAAAATTTGATTATGGTTTTTCTTCAAGGTGTAATTTGGGTTTAAAGTTTGGAAAAATCACTTTCAGAATCACCAAGGCCAAGCGATGGGAGGCTGGTAACTACCATATTATTTTCTGGTCGATGAGGTCAAAATCAGAATTTAATAGTGCAAGACCAGACCAGTTCTTATATATCTGTTCAATTTACGTTGGTCTAACACACCTTGCTACCATATTTTACAAGAAAATGCTTCATTTGGTTGCTGACTTGGTAGAAAAAGTTGAAAAATTTTTTGTTTGAGGTTGGCATTTCATAATGCTGCAGAGCCAAAATGAATGCCTAGCAGTTGACAGTTTTCCTACCAATTCCAGTTTTGCTGACATAATGCTGAAATTCTTAAAAATTTTGTTCAAACAAATTTTGAGAAGAAATCTCTCTGTGTTTTTATGTGATCAGGTCAACACTCAGCTTGGGTTATATGTATTATGCCTGACACATTTGTATTAAAACAATGAGAAGTCATTTTTATGAGTCAAATGAGTCACAAGTCAGGTTATGAGTAAATAGCCAGTGGTTTTCTGCACTGCTCCTGCGGGTCATTAAATGTCATTAAAAGTCTTTATTTTGTTCTATGCAGATTTAGGCCTTAAAAAGCTCTTAAATTTGCTAGAATTCCTTATTGAGGTCTTAAAAGGCATTATGTATGTTATGTGAATGGAAGTTAGTCTTTTTTTTTTGCAGCCAAATCTTTCTGCATATCATTAGCAATTTTAACAGGACGTTCGCAACTTTCATGTTTTTGATCACCATTGTATTGACTGCACCACACCACTCTGAATCTGGCCATTGTTGGTCAGAACTCTTGTTGTTCTTCGGTTATAAAATATATAGATTTTTGTGAATGTGTGAACTTGTTTACCATAGAAAGTGTTTATTAGCATTGTTATCTTTTAAAGGATTTCTTTTTCTGATTTTTTAAATTGAAAAATTGGTCCTAAATGTTTTTACTTTCGGTATTAAAAAGTTTTTAAAAGGTCTTAAATCAGTTGGCTGTTTAGCTGCAGGAACCCTATTTTGCTATGATTAGGGTTCGGGTTAGGTTACCTGTGTTTTTTTTTCAGGTTAAATATTTTGACTCATTACTCATTGACTCATTTGAACTTTAATCTGTAAAACAATTGCCCTAAATAAATGACATGATAAGTAACTGGGTTGTTTTAAAAAAGACAGAGTTTACTCACACTGAGTTAATTTAAGCTTCCAACCAAACATAAACACTTCTGGTAAAAAATCATTTTGTTCTGAAGTTCTTCTGCACAACTTTTAAAATTATTTAAGCCTCTGATACAACAACATATGGTCCTGGGTATGACTTTAAACTGCAACTGGTGGTAAGGCTTCAGATCGGGAGATCTGAAGTTGTGGGGAATGTGGAGTTAGAGTAGTGGTGTAGTAGTATTAGTAGAGTAGTACCAGAGTGGTAGCACCTGTTAGGGTCCCATCTATGGGTTAAATAGTTCCACCTGTTGGCTTGCAGGTTTTCTCTGGTCAGACAAAGGCTAAGCCCACAGCTAATAACTGTGGTTAGCGCCAGCAAGGGCATGCTGCTATAAAAATCATGCTCCAATAAAATCCTCATGATGGCTGCAAATAAACATATATTTGTATTATAATTATGTGGTTTGGGGAGAGGTTGCATGTAATGGTGTAACTTTATAAAACATTTTAAAGGTTTTGAATAATACATTCGACTGTTATTTTAACAGGGAAAAAATGGAATGCTTTGCGAAAACGGCTAGACAGCATTCCATATGATGTTGACCGTCTGTTCCTTGGCACTGTACTGTTTACAGCTCTTCTGTTCTTGTTACCAACTGTTGCATTGTTTTATGTGGTTTACACAGCCCTTCGACTTACAGTCCTGCTAGCAAAAGAGATTTTGACACAATGTGTTTATCTTTTAAATTGTTTGCCATTTTACAGTCTAATTTTATGGGCAGTTTACAATGACCTATTACCAGGTGAGATGACAACTTTGATCAGTGACAAATTTTAATTTGGAATTTGCCGTTATTAAATTGAACTATTAGTGACAGATAACAACTATGTTACTACTACTACTACCATTACTATTACCACAACTATTACTACTATTACTACTACTACTATTACTACTACTACTACTATTACTACTACTACTATTACTACTACTACTACTATTACTACTACTACTACTACTACTATTTCTACTACTACTACAATTACTACTTCTACTACTACTACTATTACTACTACTACTACAATTACTACTACTACTACTACTATTACTACTACTACTACAATTACTACTACTACTACTACTACTACTACTACTGTTACTAAAAAACCACCCCCTCCAGCTAAAGTATTTCAGCGCTATCATTGTTGTTATAAAAAAAGTTGTTACATAGTTACTTGTTACTGTTGTTTCAAATGAAAAGTTATATTCATTTGTTTTTAATCATTTTGCTGATTTTTTTAAATTATATAATCCATTTTGTAAAAGATTGTAAACAAATACGTGTTTTTTAGAATCTTTTTCTCTGATTTGTAATTTGTAGTTCTCAAAAGTAATGCTTTGGCAATATGTTACAAATGTTTTATATCATGCCAATAAAACTTGTTACTACTACTACTACTACTACTACTAGTACTACTACTACTACTACTACTACTACTACTACTACTACTACTGCTGCTGCTGCTGCTATTACTACTACTACTACTACTATTACTACTACTGCTGCTGCTGCTACTACTACTACTACTACTCCTACTACTACTGCTACTACTACTACTAATACTACTACTACTACTACTAAACTACTACTGCTACTACTACAACAACTACTACTACTACTACTACTACTACTACTATAATGATAATAATTATAATATTAGTAATAATGATTAATGATAATGATGATGATATTGAAATAATAGTAATAGTATCTGTTTTGTATATGTTCCCTCATCTTTAAAAAATAGACTGTATTCATAAATGGATGAATCTCACTCGCCTCGTCTGTGGGAATATATATTCTTTTATTTTTGTCACAAACGAAGTGTGTTACGCCAATTTTGATTATTATAAAAAAGATACTAAAATAACGCTATTTTAACATTATGATTTTTAAAAGTATTAAAACGTTTTCCCTTATACATGTAATTGGATTTTTCCTTATACAAATATATTAGGTTTTGATTTAACTTTGATCTTTACATGTTTATTTGTTAGTCCTACGGTGTTAATTAGGCCACTGTAATGTTCTCCTTTCAGAATGATGTCAACTCGTTGTTTGCCGGCAAGGCAGTTGAGGAGTACGCGAGTCTTCTCTCAGAATGCAGCTTGGCAAGTGAAGATGAAGACTTCAGATACTCCGTTGCTCAACTTTTGGGTAGAAACAGCTCAAAGAGACTTCTGTTTGATCCAAACAGAGTTCTTGGTAAGTCCATATAACTCACAAGTTTTGTGGACAAAGTGATTTTGTTGTTTTTCCCTTCGCTTCTTTTTTATTACTTGAAACGTACTCTCCCTTAGCATTTTTCGCTCACAGTGTTTGTGTATTACACATGTGCTATCTATACGTTATATGCAACCTTTATTTACTGTCCAAAGTCCACACAAGCGATTGGTCAATCTCAAACAGGTTTCTAGCTGAGTGTATTTTGCAGTTTCTGTAGCGCTAAAGCTATGAAAGTTATATTTTGAGCTTTATTTATGCGCAGCAGCTGTTTTATTTCTATGTTATTCTTGTTTATGTTCAATTTCTTGCTTGAAGTTCATAAAACCATGCATGTGTCACGCCGGACAACGCAGTGAACTCATTGCATATTAAAAGGGTTAGAGGCTGTTTGAGTTCGTGTTTTGTTTAGAAATAGACGCACTTGCTGGTCACACAATGATCTCAAAATTGTAAAACTGCATTCAGCTTCGCCCCTGCAGTATTAAAAATGTCTTGTTCATTGTGTGGCCAGCGCGTGCGTCTATTTGCAAACAAAAAGTCTCTAACTCTTAATTAATGTTTACTTCAAAAATACAAACTTTGCCAAATTTCGCACATCAACATAAACAAAGCGAGAAGCACTTAGTAAGATTAAATCATAAATATTTTTGTTCTTCGGCCATTTTAGTTTTAAAAGAAAAAGAAAGCAAACGGCGGTTACAAACATAAT
>JANCMA020088387.1:0-35667 GCA_024336925.2 Zoanthus solanderi | reverse complement strand
CACCATTATCATTTTCTACACCACCAGTACCATCACCATCACCATTATCATTTTCTACACCACCAGTACCATCACCAGCACTATTATCATTTTCTACACCACCAGTACCATCACCAGCACCATTATCATTTTCTACACCACCAGTACCATTACCATTATCATTTTCTACACCACCAGTACCATAACCATCACCAGCACCATTATCATTTTCTACACCACCAGTACCATCATCAGCACCACCTCTAACACCATCGTTATCCGTCATCCATCATCACCAACATCGTCGTATCACACCGACCAAGCCATTGCGGTGTAATAAGAAGTTTTTATTTAACCTACATGAAATATTTTTTTAAACAGCGTCAGAGAATTGTCTATTTAATAATAAAAATTAAGCACTACTTATATCATTGAAAACTGCTGGAGAACAAAGGGATTTGTTCTGATAACCTTGCAACTTTCGAGTCATAAAGACGACATAGCTGGTGCAGTTAGTAAGTTCGATGTCTCCAACGGACCACAAGGTCTACATATGTGTAACCTTCTCTTACGCCAAAGTTCAGTTTTCATCCTTACAAGGTCAGGAGATAGGGTACCTCCAACTGCAGGAAGTTAACCTACAATGGATTAGTGTCTCATTCAGGGCAAGTCAAAGACTGGTATCAGATTAACACTCCAGAAACAGGAAATGAGCCTTGGCTCCACAGACAATTTGGCCGGTAAAGACTTCAGAAACCTAAGGCTCACTTACCTCTGAGTCATAGTCAGCTAATACCCAAGGGAAGACTGGATACTGCATTAGGTCATTGTACGAGCGACCAGCCAGTGTGTTTAGATGCATTAAGTATTGGAAATTGGTTATTTCACCACGCTGTGAACACAATAACAAAAATTCCCAGTTTACAGAGAGGTTTTTCATCGTGCTGTAAAGGAAGAGTACAGATATAACTAGAAGTTTTTAAAGAAACATTATCCAGGAACATTCACCTTCGGTCCATTCACAGGATACAATTTTATAATGAGCCAATTACAAGACATGATTACACAGGGTCAACAACCCAACACGATTAAACATAGAATTCGCCATACGTCATTTTTCACTGCCAAGCATGAAAAAACTTTGCTCCACAGTGAAGCAAGTACGTATTTGAAAGAAAATATAATTTTTTTATTCCTTGACTTTATTTTCACATTATATGCTCAAAGACAATAGATTTGTCATATATACAAGAGAGGGAGGGCAATTAGTAAGCTCACTGCCTTCCGATCACAAGGTCCCAGTCGATCCGCGGCTCTGCCGAGTGTTGAACATTTGTGTGACCTTCTTCTGCAGAGAGCTAAGCTGCGATGGATTAGTGTCCCGTCCAGGGGGAGTCAGATTCTCAACCATTTAACACTATAGAAACCGGAGATAAGCACTGGCTCCATGGGTCACGTGGCTTGTTAAGGATTTCGCTTTTAGCTATAAGCGAGAGAAAAGAACTTGAGAATGGGTTGACCTGATTACACACCATACCTCCCATCTTTGAGTGACATTGCGCTCCCCCATCAGAGTGTTGATCAGGCCAACTCTATCAAAAGAAATCAAAGCATTATATAAAACAAAAACATTAGTGTTATACCGCTGATGATAGATGTTTTTGCCATCAATACTTGTTGTTTACCTGCATAACATAAAACATAAAACATAAACACGTAATGACATCACCCCTAAAGGGGCTTTTCAGTGTCATATATTAAAAACTCTCTCTCCCAGTTAAGAATCCCAACTAGTAGGAGGCAAACCAGTTGGCTATTTACAAAGCGTGGTGAATTTGCCCCTAGTATCACCGAGGACAAATCCACTCAGTAGTCTGAGTCGGGGATTTGAACCCAGGTCTTCCGTATTCAAATCCCCAGCTCTGACCACTGAGCCACGCTGCCTCCTCAATATTGTCTTTCTCTTTGTTAAGACTGCATCTCAGGTTTTCACTGATCTGCTCTCCAGTTCTCCCAAGCATTCGCCTTGGTTTTCACCAGGCTATTAAGGTACGGAGAACATTTATTTTTTCTTAAACAGATAACCGACTGTAATTAAATAAACAAATAAACAAGTCTCATAGTGCTTTAAGTTCAGTCAATCACTGTTCACTAAAAACGTGACGCGTTTGTTCTTTAGAGATAACTAATTTGAGTTTTTGCTGTTTTGTTACTAGTCGTTCCGCATCAAGACTCAACCTTCCTGTACACAAGCCCATTGAATTTAGTTGGTTTCTGGATTCCGCTGGAAGATTGTACTCTAGAAAATGGATGTTTGCGGTTCTTTCCTGGATCTCATAAAGGTAATATAAGTAGTATCAGTTTGATCTAACTAAGCTGACAACCCAGACGCAATGAAGGCTCAGAGCAAACACTGAAAACGTAGAGATGCACATTAGCGATGCAACTAGCCATAATGGTTCTCATGAAACTCGCAGGAGAAAAGAAAAAATTAAAATATTTACTTGGCACTTTAGCTCCTAACGGTGTTGATGAAAGACTTTCGTTTATCTATAATAGCATTACAAACTTTTAGTATATAGACACCGATGAAATACCAGGATTTTTCCAGTGACAAAAATTTGGTATCCAGTGATGAACCATTTTTATGTTTCATATGTGAGAGTATCACGGTTGTCATGAGTAATTCATCGGAGTCTATATAATAAACAAAATATATCAATATCGACTTCAACACTCGAAGATTAATTTTGGTTACATGTGCGGGCATGTAATATCGATGTTCTACTTACTTTTGTAGTTAAAATTCCACCTTGTACTGCCCACTGTCTTTATCCCCATTGGCAAGCATAAATTAAATTTCCTTCGATAAACCTTTTATTTTCTTAACATTTTCATTTTCTCTAACGAAGCACTAACGCTCCATACGTCGACTTTGTGATTTCCCTGTTGCGATGATCAAATTTATATTCATTTTCTCGTTCAGTGACCAGTGCCCTGATTGGTTAACCAAAGGATTCCCTAATTGGTTAACCTAAAGGTTGCATGATTGGCTAACCTAAAGGTTTCCTGATTGGTTAACCTAAAGGCTCCCTGATTGGTTACCTAAAGGTTCCCTGATTGGCTAACCTAAAGGCTCCCTGATTGGTTAACCTAAAGGTTTCCTGATTGGCTGACATACCCCAATTCTGTGATTAATTTTGGTTTGATCTTTGTGTTTCCGTATGATGTTTAACCAAGCGTGAGAAAATTCGATGCCACTATCCCAGCTGATTTTGTTTGGGAGGAGTCTGATTTGGGTAGCCTTTTTAACTGTGCGTGAATACCAATGAGAATCCCTTTCTAGACATTGATGTTTTTCCAGTTGGGGCATTGGCCAGTCTTGTTGGCATGGAGCAGGCGTGTAGCACAGTTGGTAAGTGCGCTGCCTTCTGTGCTGGAGGTCCCCAATTCATTCTCAGTGACTCCAACGTCTGTTCCAACTTTTCTCTGATCTGAGTAGCTGTAGCTTTAAATACGCGTAAAATGGAGCACTGACAGAGGGAGGGGATAAAGGGCGCACCGTCGGCTTCCATTGATAACAGTTCTATGAACTGAAGGAACTACCGACGTTAAATAAAGAAACCTTTACTTTTTTACCTTTGGACTTGTCAAACACACTTCTGGTTGCCAAATTAAGAGCATATGGTATATGGATGAAAAAAGCTGCGCACTCATCAGCAACTATCTAGCAAACAGATTGCAGCGAGTGAAAATAGGTGACACAGTCTCTGAATGGATGCAAGTAAAACGTGGTGTACCTCAAGGTAGTGTACTGGGACCGATGTTCTTCAATCTTTTTACCAATGATTTATTTTATCATGTGAAGACCGTGAAGCTTAATAAGTGTGCAGATGACGGTTAACTATATTCCTCGGATTCAAACTCAGCAGCGCTGGATGAACGTATTGTACGTGAAGTTGAGATCGCTAACAACTGGTACCTACACAGTGGAGCAGTGTGAACACTAGTAAACATCAGGGAAAGGTTCTGGGTAAAAAAATCAGAGATAAAACTGAAAATTTCCCAAATAGCGTAGCTAGTCGTAGAGGCCGAGAGCAATTAAAGATTAATTTCACGACTGCTACTCTTTTCAAAGTTTCGTCTAATTAAGTCCGAGTATCACAGTTCTCTGTTTCTTTTCCCGCTGTAAATCATCTTCTCTTTTCTTTTTTCGCCTTTTATACCTTTTTTCTCAGCTTTAAAACTTAAAGACATTAGGATAATTTGAAGTTTTGAGACATTTTAGTTTATCAAAACAAAAGTTATCTCTAATTCGGTTCCCGATTCGGTTACTGATTCGATTTCCTTCCTTTCCTTGGCGACACATCTCCCTCACATCAAAATCACAGTAATTGATATTTTTATAGCAGCAAGTCTCTTTCTCATTTATGGATTCAATTTATAACTTTCAAGAACCGGCACTAGTAAGGCTACTGGGTAGCCTTTTGCCTACTGGGTAGCCTTTGCCTATCGAGTTCGATATTAGGAACCTTACGCAATGAGGACGGGAACGCGAACGACGACGGCTCAGAAAAAATAACATTTCTGGTTCACTCTCTACTTTTTTGAGAGAGTCATTAGAGTTTTGTTTCTTTGCCTTAAACTTTTTTAATAGAAAAATGATTAACTGTTTCTCCATGAAGCTAAACAAATACTGAGAAAGATTTTGCTGTTATGTCCTCGTAATCTCGACAACTCAAAAAAAGATACTTTCACGTTGTAATTTTAGCGACAACTACGTGCAGGTGCCGAGCTCGATGCGTTCCAACGTGTAGTTATTGTCAGTTTACTATTGTTCTTTGCCGTCGTCGTTGGGGTCGCCGTCCTCGTTGCGTAAGGTCTCTATTGTTGAAAGACCCGCGCAAACGGCTTCAACAACCTTTTTAAAACATTTTGTGAACAAAAAAAACCAAAAAAGTGATGAAGCAAAGTTTAAACCCTTTTAAACTTTTTCAGCATCTTTCGACTTTGTTTCAACATCTTTCAACATGTTTGAAAGGAGATGGCAAATGTTTTCAACATTGAAGTTTTTGGTAAAATAGAATGGATGTTGCAGCACATGTTAAAACCGCTTGCGCTGGGCTTTATTTGTATACGATTGACATAGTTTTTGAATTCACGTTTCATTACTTTATCGCATTAAAATATTCCCGTTACTTTCATTTCGCGAATTTTTAAACACAGCGTAAAATGAAAGAAACTCAAAGCCGTGCGTCTTTTTTAAAACATGAAGCAAAAATTGTGTAACACCAAATACATCGTAAATGAGAAGTGCTTATCAGTTCGCAACCTCAAATAATTCTATTTCCAAAGGGACTGCTACCCATTGTTTCGAATCGTTGAAAATATTTCTATATTCTTTGATTTTACATAAAACAAAAGAATTAATGCGGGCACCGACTTCTCTAAACTAAAGATACATAACGAAGATGCTTTTAAATTGTCCGATAATATCGAAGTTCAATATCGGACTATATCGGAGTATTATTGAAAGCTCGTTTGAGTAAATTAAATGTGTTTTACTGAAGCTTAGCAAATTTGTTTATGTTTGACGAATTGTTTTGATTTTTTTTAGTAAATAGTTGTGCGTTATGAAATAACTCGATAGAATCAAGTAGAAGCGGTCAAGTGTTTATTTCACCAAGACAAAGTGGCAGTTGAATGTCATTGTACTCCAAGTAACGGAATAACTTCTTGTTTAGTCTTTCTGATTGTTTTACCCTTATTAAGCGGAAACAGCCTGGCCAAGTTAACACTTTGACTAAAGGATCAACGAACAAAGGATTACGTTTTTGTATATTGAGAAGCGTCTCTATAGGCCAACATGTGCAATAAAGTCCGCCCCTGAAATGATAACAAAAGAACTTGTGAGAGGCTGCAAAACAATGCATGTTCTTAAAATGTGCATTTTAATGCCATGAAAAATTTTGTGAATGCAAAGTACCTGGTAAGACACTAGCAAAGATGCTTGCCGCAAACACTTAAACGAAGAAAGTCTCTAGCATTGCGGAATGAACAAGTAAGAAATTTAAACTTAAAACAGTCTAATGATAGTGCCATTAAAATTGTGGATAAAGGGCCTAATGTTATGCGTTGCTGTTTTTCTAACATGTTAATCTTTGACACCAGCCATCTATACAAGTTTTGAAGACAGGACAGAATGAGTCCCAACATTTCACTTAGCGAATTCCTGCTTCTGCAAGGAAAACATCAAACAAAACTAAAGCAACTAATACTTTAAACTTAAAGAAAGTGATTCTTTAAAATTATATTTCAAATTTATTGTCACAGCGTAATTTTGAAAATAATTGGCAAACTTAAATTTCAGCCGAACAAATAAAAGCAAATATCTCAATAAGGTTTGATAAGCATTCAACTGTGGCGCTTGAAATGCGTTCTTACCCTGCTTACTTGTTCCAGAAAGTAAGTTTAATTTCCGGTAATTTTAGAGAAAATATTGTCATTTAAATATTTGGTTTGCCGCAAAGATTTCTGTTTATGTTTAAGCGAAAGTGATATTTTAATTGGTCAAACTGTAGGAATGACTGACAGCCAGTAAACAGTTTTGGAAAGTTTAAAAGTATCTGAAAACAACGTACGGAAAAGAAAATAAAGTGTGAATCTTCAAATTCTGTTAAAAGGATGAATCGAAAGAGATAAGATAACTTGCTAGACACACTTGCTTTAAAAGTTATTCAAATGGATTTTATGATGATTACGTGGGGCAATTCTATACTATGACGAAATTAATGTTACTTTCTTACCAAAGAATTACTTTCACAACTATCAGTACTAATGCATGTTATAAACAACCTTTCTTTTGAATCGTCCAGCAATTGGAGCCATGTCAGTGGAGAGTGACATGGTTAATCAAAGATTTGGTGAAAGAGTTACCGGTGGTTCGTCACCGACGTTGAGAAAACGCAGAACGAGGCAATATATACCCAATTCCAGGATTAAGCAACGTGCCGAAGTTTTAGGCTCAAATACCAGAGTACAAAATGCCAGTGGAAAGATTGTAACACTGGATTTAGGGTATGATCTCGCAGGATTGGAAAAACGATTACCGGTATCACTATATCGTGATCAAAACATAAACAATGTTTCCTCACATCCGATGGATGGCCAGGATGTTTCGCTGAAGACTCCCTTGGAAAACTCACAGCTCGGCGATAGATATCAAATTCTTAAGGCTGAAAATAAAATCTTGAGGGAACGTTTGCAAAATGCTTTGCAGAGGGAGATGAAAGCATTGAAAACTTTCAAACGCTTGGCAAAAGAGAACCGACAACTAAAACTCGCTGTTGCAAAATATGAGAAAACTTTGCTTGGAATTTACAGTGAGGATTCCGGTAAGTAAAACTTTGAGTTTTTAAGGCCACTCTCTAAGACCGTTTTTTCGCTACTTTTAGTGATATTTTTGATGATATCTCCGTCATTATTTTGAAATGTGAGAAAAGCGATAAACACAACACAGAATGAATAAAAAGGAAGCCTCTTGAATATTTTGAAAAATTTTTGATGACATTTGAGGGAGGAGATAGATTTTGTAAATGTTATTTTTTAAGTGAAATGAATTTTAGTGAAGTTTGAAAGTTAATTTTGGAGTTAATATTCGATAGAAGGCCGCCAAACCGTCCCCTGACCAAAGTTGCACTTTCGCATGGTCTGGAGGGGCGGTTTGGTGATTGTCCTCAAATTTCTTCTTACTCAAATACTTCTTTCAACTCCTTCACTATCCACCAAAATTTAGGGTAGAGAGTGGCCTTAAGTTTTTTAGAATAATTGTGTGATTGACACTTGAAGAATTTTGCAGCCCAAACAGATGTGTGGATCTTGACCATTTTCTAGTGTTTCAAGGAAATAAGAAATCTGTTTTCTTTTTTAAAAAAGCTGTAATCCAGGATTAATTAACAGGTCATGATAAACTTGTTAAATGTTTTGTGACATCCGGTTTCATAAAGTAATACTTTCTGGCACTTCAGCTAACTGCACTGCAGTGCTTGATAAATCAGGCAGCAGCTCAGAACACGACGCGCGCTCTTGTCGGATCAACAGCAAATGTAAATGACTTGACTTTATAAACGAATTTATATTTATTTTACGAGATTGTATCTGTGAAACTAAAAACGAAGAATACCCTATAGTATTGAATTTACTTGAATTTGTGCCATTCGAATCTAAAAATACAATGTGAAAATATATCTTTATAATAAAAACGTTTTCGAGGAAGGAGAGTATCTCCGAAAACGTTTTTATTATAAAGATATATTTTTACATTGTATTTTTAGGCTCGAATGGCTCAAATTCAAGTAAATTCATGATTTCGACCAAGGCCTACAGAGATGTTTTATCCCTATAGTATTGAATAACTGAAAATGCGTGAAATCGCATTTAAAGCTAGTATATAATTAAAAACGTTTTCTGGAATAGCAAGAATCGACAGTCTGGTAGAAGAAAGTGTGTTTAGTCCGGTCAGAAATGTTGTGATCATTCATTTAACAAACACATTTTCCTTCAACTTTCTGAAACATCATGATTTAGGATCCCTTTCGGTTTCGTAGCGGTCAAAACTTCTGAAGATGTTGGGAAGGACTATTGTAGTGTTATGCTCTGAACCAATATACGAAACTTCAGAATTTTTTCTTTTCTCTGCCATGTACGCTTCAAAATTTTATTTTAAAACATGTTTTTTTTTCAGTGGCGTTTGTTATCATTTTACGTCATAATTTGCTTGCTTTTTGACACTTTTTTATTTACACTCGAGGTGTTAACGATCACCGAATTACGACAGAATTCATCGATAAACAGCAACCAGGCGTATGATTCAAAAAGAGATTGTACTTTTTTAATGGATTGATGTCTTCAAATTTTATTTTGATAAGAAAAAAGTAAAACTGAAATACTCAGCCGGTTCGAGGTTTGGAATATTGAAAATATAGAAACAATATATTTTTGACACAATTCTATCTTAACCCCATTCGTAGGGAAAAGGTGGCTAGTTAGGATTTTTATGGCTTTAAGCTTTTGACGGGGGGCTTTTGATGGAAGAGCTTATTTGAGAGAAGGGCTTATTAAAGAGAAGAGCTTATTTGAGAAGGGAGCTCGTTTGAGAGGGAGCTTTGGTATTTGAAATGGACTTATTAGAGAGGAAAGGACTTATTAGAGAGAGGGACTTATTAAAAGAGGGAGGGACTTATTAAAAGAGGGAGGGACTTATTAGAGAGGGAGGGGCTTGATAAAAGAGGGAGGGACTTATTAAAAGAAGGAGGGACTTATTAGAGAGAGGATTTTTAAAAAAGGAGAATTATTGGACAGGGGACTTATACAAGAGGGAGCTTATAAATGAGGATGTTCGTTGGACAAGGGACTTGTTACAGGAGGGAAGCTATAAGAGAGGAGGGATTGTTAGCGGAGTGTTTGGTACAGGCGACCATTAAACAGTTGGCAATTCACCAAATACATTATGCTATTATGCATACATAATTTGGCAGGCTTTAAATGTAACTTTTAAAATACAACACATAATATTTTGTTTTTACGAGACTCACTGAAATATTTTTTTAAAAGATTTGAAGTGCGTAGGCTTCTAACACTGCTTAAAGTGTGTAAACGGTTTTAACTGATCACTGACTAAGTTCTAACTGATACAACTGCGTACAAGGTACCCCCTTTCAGACCCTCGACAGCTATTATTAAAAACTTCAATCTTTAGTTCTCTAAATTACGCCTCGTTATTCTCAACGGAATCTAATATGCATGACTGTCTTTTTACTCTGTCTCTAAATTGTTTGTTTGAATTTTGTTTCCTGATTTTGTTTTGTTTTTTTGCCATACCGACCATAAACAGATCTGATTGATCAATCTGTTAAATTGTCCAATATTTTTAAAATTTTTGGTTTATTTTCAAAACATGCCAAATATTGATGTTTTGGTGACAATGAATTTTGTTTTGGCGGGCCATTTCCGGTAAGATCTCTGCTAGGGACGGCAAGGTCCCTAGTTCGATTCTCGGCTTTGCCGAGATTAGAATATTTGAGACCTTCTGTTCCACCTAAGCTAACTCGGGTTCCCATCCTTCCGGGGTAGGTAAATGAGTACTAGCGTTTGCTGGGAGCTAACCTGCGAAGGATTGGTGTTCTGCCCAGGAGGAGTCAAAGACTCTCATCCGCTCAACACTACAGAAACCGAAGATATGCGCCGGTTCCATGGGCCACTTGGCTCGTAAAGGATTTAGCTTGCTTGAACAATAAAACGTCAGCATTAGTTTTCAAACTTTATAACTTCAACTGAAAATGATATGGCCCATTCAAGTTCCTAAAATTTGGTTTGAGATAATTTTAGAAAAAGTAAAAATTAAGCAGCGTTCAGTAGCCGAGTCGACGAAGAAGCTGATACTTTGAGGTTTAGATCTTTGTTTTGTATGCAAAAACAGAAAAAGTAAATTTTATGAGAAGCTTGTTTGCATGTTTGTAATATCATCTGCTTTAAAAGTTTCGAATGCAAAAAAAGTCTTCAAACCTTTAAGAGATGCGCGGATTGAAACTCATTCTTTCATCCGGCGTTTCTGTAAACTGAATATCTCTTAAAAGTGATTCGCACCGTCTTGTAAGTCCCGATAAAAACTAATTTCTACAAAAAATTTAGCACAAACTTTAGCCAGTTTTGTTGTTAAATTATGACATCACGACAGCAAATACCGAGCATGATTTAAATTATGTTATTATCATTTGTTATGGACTCAAAAATATGTTACCTGCTTCAAATGTCTGAAATGTTTTTGGCACATTGCAAACAAACGGCACAGATATGTTGTACTTATAGTGATTTAGTTTATAAAACTTTTGAAAAGCGTTTGTCTCGCTTTCCTGTAACGAATGAAAATTCGAAAATAAAAAGAGTTACATTTGAAGAATACTTCAATCTTTCTTTAGCTTCGTTTCAAACTCTGCTGAATTTTCACCAGAATGTTGTTGTTTTTTTTTTGTGGCGGCTTAACGCACGTTCTTCCTCACATCTCGGTAAACAAAACTAAATTCCTATTTCTGCCCTTATTGTAAACACAAACTTTGCTCACGTTTCGATACTGGACATGTATAAAAACAACTTTTACCTACATTCGCATGCCTAAAACTTTCTCATGGTGGTTGCTTTTTCAGCATTTATAACGTTAAAATGAATTTAAAACAAAACAATAAAAAGAATTAAAATTTGCTAGATATATATTGACTATAAATTGTTTGTAGACAAAGATACAGTCATTATTTTGAAAAAATAAAACGTGATCAACGACTTTAAGCTTTTCATATTGTTTCTCGAGGACTAAATCAAAATATTAAATTTAAAAAAAAAACTCTAAAAACACGTTGATCAAATGAATTTGTTATTTAATTCCGCACTTATAAGTTTAAAAACAAATCCAAAACGAATCACTCCTCTGAGTGGGTGGGCTTACTCCTCGTTCATAAATTGATAAAAGTATTTATCCATATTCTCGTTAATAAATATGAATTTTTAAAGTAGTGAACTCAAAAATGATCTAATCTACATTTTACATTTACTTACAAAACGAGGACCGCTAAAATTCAAAATATTTTATTTGGAACAACCATTTTAAACTATCGAACTCCTTTGATTTAGCTTAGACTTAGACTTAGTCGCTGATGTTCTCACATGCAGGGACTCATTTATATTGGGCCAAGGCAGCCGGGTGGGCGACCTGGCCCGCTTACCAAGTGAGTTTCCCCGTTTATATGAGAATGAAAAACATTCCATCTGGTTTTTTTTTGGCAAAAAATGCCCAACTTGGTTGCGGAGATCATGCATGATTGCGCCAGGCGAGCTCCCAGAAAGCGGGCAGGTCCGCTTCATTATATAGGGAAGACTAATATTTCATATTAAAGAAATAAGGTATGATTAGAGTTATCTCGGTAAGAGGACCCATTGACTTCGGCATACAGGATCGGAATTTTATATAGTTTGCATGTGCATGATAATTCAGGCGAACAGAACGTGAGAATCCTTCGTTCGTTATGATAATACAGAAACTTGTTTGTGCATTGGAGTCAACATCATTTACATAAACATTTAAAACTTCTAAGTTTATGTGTGCATTGCGATCGAGTCTCTCATGGTGTGATTGTTATTTTCTGACGTACAACATTATTCATGGATTCTTGGTGAGTCTAAGCAAACAAACATGAAGTTGTTATATTAACCTCAGCATTGAGATGATGTAAGTCAGTGCCAAATCGAGCCCATACTAGGAAGTGAGATGCTATTTTAATCCTGACCTATTATTTTAAACTCGCCCCTTTCAGCAAGGTCGCGTATTTTGTTGTTGTTTTTTAAACAAAAATGACTTTTTATGCGCTGTCGTCTAACTGTCTATGGCTGTACAAACCAGTGAGAGTTGATCTCGTTATTGGCTTTGATTTTAGAAAGGTAAAAGGTAAGCGAAAATGTTTTCTAAGAAATGAGAACGAATTGATTTTGAATGTAAAACTAAGACTACCATCACATATTCCATTCATATTGTTAGGTTTAATGATATTTTGTCAGCAACTCAACTATTTTAGTAATTTTACTTGCTGTACGTTCGGTTCTCTGTTTACATTTCATCTAAAAGAGCAAAAACCAAGAAAATTCTTCGATATTACAAATGCATTACACCTACTCTGATCATCCATTTGCAGGTTTTTTTCTAAACATTTTCGCTTTTTTCTAAGTTGTTTAGTTTTAGAATCATTTAGAATTTACATAAGTAATAATTGGAAATACGGTTTTTGTGTCTTTAAAAACGTCCGAAAACAATCCTCGACAGCGCCGAGCATAAAAATTCTATGCAATATTGTTTTCCGCCAAAATTGACTCAGCTCTCCTCCGCATGGGGGGTGGGAGGAGGGAAGGGAATTGTCCGGTACACACTACAGATACTTGGCTTAAAGAAATAGTAAACTTGTTTTGCTAGTGTTTCAATTTTCACTTTTTTTTACCAAAGAAAGTTAAAATAAATTTTATAGGCCAATTAAAAATGTTTGAGACTTTTTCTTCAATTTTTGAAATAAGTCTTATTGTGGGCAGGCCAAAAATTTTCAAACCTTTAGATCAGTATTTTGAATTTTACCGGCAAAACTTGAGTCTCTTCTCGAGGGTGCGGCCATTTTTCTAAACCTGAAATTGTATTTCAAATGCTATGTAAAATAGGTAAAATTTCTGGAGAGAAACTGAACAAAACGTAATTGTTAAGATGGAGACGGCCTAATTTCAAATGTGAAACTTTAAAAAGAACAAACCACCCGTACTCAACTCCACGATTTGGCCAGAACCTACTTGACATATACTCCAACCAAGATCCTACATGCATGCGCAGTGGAGCGGAGGCTCAGCTATAAAGCAGTTCTCTGAGCTTGTCCTTGTAGCTTTTAGCAATAAAGCTATACCGTGCTGATCAGTCATAACAGAACGAAACAACTGGCCACGGTTGCTCTTGTTACTTGTAGTTAACGGGGGAAGCGGTTGTGCGCATGCGTGTAGGTTCTGGCCAAACCATGGAGTTGAATACGGGTGGTTTCTTATTTTAACAGCTTTCAAATTTCAAAACTGTCGAGCTTGAAAACTTTAAGAGTAACCACAGACAGATAATACAATTTGTTTCTCGAAGCTTCTAAAAAAATGTCGCACGAATGAAGTTATTCTTTGAAAATAGAAAAATCCATTACGAGATCTGTTTTTCATTTAAAACACATTTTCGTATTTTGCATCATCATTTTACAAATTTGTTTCCTGTTTCAAAATGTTAAACATTTGTTCACAGCCTTAGATATAAATCATAACCGAATATTTTGCTAAAGCAAAGCAAAACATTTTACATAATTGGTTTCTTTATTTATTTTTTTTTTCTATTTTTTTCTCCGGACGACCAAAAAAAAATTATTCAGAATATTTTGTAATACTTAAAAAGCTCTTCAACGAATTAAAGAAACAAATTATCAACACTTTAAATTAAAAAACTGTTTGTATACATGGTTTATTTGCAAAGCTGAATCAAAGCTAACTAAAAGCGTTCAACAGGTGTGTACATGCATGCCACGAGAGAAAAAGTGATGTTTTTATTCAAATAACAGGCATGCTTTAATCAAAACTAAACTATTTCAAATTTGCATATCTCATTGTAATTTTTCTTGACGGAAGAAGCTTTTGTAGGATTCGAAAACACGAAACTGCGTGTTTTCGAAACCTGACTCAATAATTAATTTTACAGTTTTAATAATGTGCTTGCGAAATAGGAACTTATCATCGCTTAGCTGTTACGAACTCCGTTTTAACAAATAAAAGTGGTTTTGATAATGCAAAGAAATATTATCAAGCAAATGTTGTTGGAAACATTTATGAAGATAAATCGAAATGTTAAAAGCAGTTCCTAAAGCAAAGAAACTTCAAAAAATGACAAGAATTCCACTTTACTTTTGCCGCAGGAAAGGTTTGCCGTTCACAGTTAGCCATGTATCACTACAACATTTGTTGTGTTTGCACGAACTTGAAAAACTTAATCAATTGAATGTCTGCCTTTGCTTTGTATTTCGAAAATTGGAAAAAGAATGGCTTTCGCTTGATTTTATCCAAAATAATCCTTTGAGCTTAGTTTCTAATCTGCTATTACACGGAAGAAATGAATTTGAATTTTATTATTGCACAAATTTGTTGCTTGTCGTTATCACTAGATGAGTTTACTTGGAAAAGAAATCGGCGACTAAAAATTATAAATTCCGGCTGCAGTGACTTGTTATGAGCTTAATTCATCTTTGAACAAGTATTTTGAACTTTTCGTTTCTGTGTTTAGACCGTTCGGAAACCATACTTTTGTATTCAGGGAATGAAATAGAAAAATAGAACGCTTCTTTTCATATAATATTTTTGCCTATTTTATTATCACTATTGTTATTATTATTATTGTTGTTGTTGTTGTTGCTAGTATTGTGCCCTATGATTCCTTGAGTATTAAGCTGGAGATGTTACCGATTTTTGTGCACTAGAGAGGACTTTTTGTAAGTTGTTGGCAGTCCCGAGAAGCACAGATTTCATTTTGAAAAATTTGTGGCATAATTCCAATCTTTCTCAAGTTGCTAAAGTATTTGGGAACAACAAATTCCAATCTTCCCTAGTTGGTTTTCAAAGTAATTCCTGATCAATCTAATTCTAATCTTTCCCAGGTTCTTTTCAAACTGATAATCCGAGATAGATCCAATTCAATGTTTTGGGAACAACCAATTCCAATGTTTCCCAGATGATGGTTAAACAAAGCTCAGATTACAATGAGAACAACAGTTGGTAGTTTGCATGTCTCACGATCCCACCAGCTCAACTCTAAATTCAGAATAGTTGTCAATCTTTTCAAATTCCTTTCTAGTGACGTTTTAAGCCTCCGATGGGGGGAGGAACGATGAGTTCTTGTTGCTGTTATTGTTTATATTATTTTCTTTAATATTATATATTTTGTAATTATAAATATAATTTAAAACAAAAATACATACAAAATCTATTATAATAAAAAGTTAATACTACATTAGAATTTGTGACAAAAAATACTATCTAATAAAGATATATTTATTTAACAATTTAACAATTATATATAATACGAGCCCGCAATTTTTATCGCCTCCTAGAATGACAAAGACAAAGCCCGAGTTATTCTATCGATTGGCCATAGAAATTGAAAGCGAGTATTCTAATTGTTTTAGTAGAAATCTCTGAAGAAACAAAAGAACAACGGTACTATTTTACAAAAATATTTATTTTTTGATATGGCCAAGTTTTGTTTGTTTATATTTTTACATAATACAACTATATGTACTATTTACTTTGCAGTTTGCTATATTTCTAATGTTTATTATTTTTCCTATTAGTTTGCAATCATTTTATATCTTATTCTAAAAATGTAAGCGACAGAACCATCAAAGTTGTTTTGGCAACAAGTCAAGTTTTTAAATCAAGATTTGTTTTCGAGTTTGACATTTGTTATTTCACCATGGCTGGCAACGCAGTGCCTCTGAATAGTCAACTCTTTCAGTGTTTTTGTATTTCATCTTTCTGTTTTTCTTTACTTCCTCCATGAATAAGAAAAAATCGCCTGTAAATAGCAGATGCGATTTTAAATGAATTGAGAGAAACATGCATTTTGGTATTGATATGGTTGTCTCAGTTGTTCCATTTGCTTAATGGTCTTAAGAGCTTCATTTGTTCGGGTAGAACTTGATTGTATATTCAAAACAAATTATCGTCTATGACCCTTCGTCTATGACCCTTGGTTGTCCAGAACAAAGTACCCGGTTCAGATATATGATAAACCCGGTCATCTGAAGATAGAAGAGGTTTTGTAACAGCTATGTGGACTGAAACAATTTTATGAGAACCAGACTCTAAATTTGAAAAAAATGAAATAATAGCTTCCTAACTAAGTGGTAATTTTTTGCAGATTCCGACTACAGTGATCATTCGCGCGAAATCGACTCAAGCCAGGAATACAAAAGGCTTTTGAACAATGGCGGAAGTAAACACAGTTATATTGCGCGGGACATTCCTTTACGTAAGAGCAAAAGTTATGAAGCTCTTCTTGATCAGCCATGTTATCAACAACTTAGACGAACTGAAGTTACGCGAACGGCCAGCACATCTACCGAAGACTTGCATCCTTTAACGACGGCAGATAAATCAACATCTACGGCTGATTTAGGCTGTTTCATTGAACAAACTCTAACAAGTGTTTCTTCAGAACTTGATAGTTATGGCTGGGTTGGGTCAAATTACAGTGATAGACAAGAAAACTTAACAGACGCAACCAAAGTAAAAGTCTTAACACAACAGATTCAAGCGTTGGAAAAGCAAAGTATGAATGAGCGCCGTAAATTTAGTTCTACACAACGTTACAGGCCCGATCCTTTCCTGCTTGATAGTGGACAACGTACAAATTCGGTACAAAAAGCACCGAGCTCGCAAAGCATTTTGGGTAGGTACAGTTTAATTGAAGTTATGTTTTCGGGCATAAAGATTCTTTACAACGATCACATGCCTTATCACAGCAAGGGGGAATTGTTTTATTTTGTTTTATTTATTTACTTATTTATTTATGAAGATTCTGTAGATGGCAACACAGGGAGAAACAACAATAGGACACGGGGTCCCTTACAAACGTTGAAACTCCTATGGTCGGCATTAGACAATGGAGAAAAACAAAAAAAAATTAGAATTTAACATTCAATCTAATATATATAAAATAACATTGCATAAAATGTATAATTGACAAACTAGATATTGATTACATATATATATGCGGCTCATAAATAAATTCAAAAGTCACGAAGGCGAGACACAGAAAAGAATATAGCAAGTCTTAGAGTTATCATGTACAGCACTTTCAGATATTATTTATCACGCCTACTAAGAATGATTTTAGTTCTCTAGTGAGATTATTTCATATTGTTTCATTTTAGTTGCAAGTCAGCGAGATTCCAACTTCAATTTTCAAACCACTGAAGAAAGGCGAGTATCCGACGAACAGACCTTCCCAGAATTCCCTTCGCGTTTTCGCAATGCCTCATTTCTTGACGATCCATTTGAAACTCAACCGGACGGTATCCTAACGGAAAGTAGTAATAATCATTTAAACAACAGCCATGAAAGTTGTTCGTCGTCAACATCTTCTGAAGCTGATTCACCTCGGGCCATTTTGAACTATGTTAGCGAGGGCTCAACTCCACAACAGTCACGCAACACATCTCCACTTAGTATTGATGACGTCATCGGTTATCCCCCAGAGGTAATATAATTAAACAATAATAGAAATATTGATATCAATAAGAATGAGGATAGGATAGGATCTTTTATGAGGTTGGTTTTTCATCGAACGAAAAAAATTTCCTAGATAACGCGCAAATTTTTTATTTTTTATTTTTTGCTTTTTTCCTTTCTTTCTCTGTTTTCTAGCCATTTCATGCTGACGTGCTACGCGTCTGAACTGTGGCAATATTCAACAAATTAAATCTCACGATTACCTTGATTTAGAAAACATGAGATTTAAAATGAGATTTGCTCTAAAACTTTGAATTGCCCACAATAATAAAGACACAAAAACATTGAAGAAAAATCTTAAAGAAAGTACCTTGACAAGAAATTCAGAACTGCCCCCTTGTGAGAAAAATGTGATGACATGCGCAGTATCGGTATTATATTCTTTTTAATTAGAGCCAATCCAAGTTTTAATCTCGAGAGCTCGCGTTCCTTTTGGTCAGCTCCCCTTCTTTTCGCTGGCGAAAAGAAACTTTGGCTCTGGGAACAAGATTGTTGATGTTTTTTTTTTGTCAGTTATGTGACTCTGGTGCTTTTAAAAATTCTCCAAATCGAGCTGCAACTAAAGTAGCATGAATTATGTTGTTTTGAAACCTATGCGCCTATGCAAATTCCTCTCTCGCATTTATTCAAATTGCGCATGCGTACAAAACACGAAGCTTTTTCCATAACTACATAACGTTTCCATGTAATGCTAGGGAAGATACACTGTCATTGGTCTTTTTTTATAAATAGAACGTCACAAACATCCAAGTAAAACAGAGTAATGAACTAGGTCCTAGTCCTCAAGCAAGTCCAAGATCGAGCCCTATTACCAATAGGCGGAAACTGGGACAAAGCCATTCGCTCCCTCCCGCTTCAATGAAAGAATATGTGGCGACAATGCAAAGATGCAAGTCAAAACCAGAAGGAGAAATTGTTGAAGAAGAAGATGAAAACATATTTGAGAATTTGTCAGTGGTAAGCTTTTTACACAAATCAGTGAATGTATGTGACAAGACCAATGTTTTACCCATACCTAAAAAAGTTTTGTTTTCTACTCAAGATTGAGCATCCAACTGGGGTTCCTTTACAAGACAATTTTCAAAATTGTGGAACTGTTTACCGTCTGATGTAAATAAGAAATGTCATTAGAGAGCTTTTGGAATAACGGTGTGGAATAGCCTTTTTGCAAACTGCTGATAATTATCTTTTTAAATCAATTATTTAATTTCAACTTTAGTTCCTGTTACCTGTGTCAATGAAACAAGCCGAACTTGATCTCATCCATGGTGAAACGCCATTCATGGAAATAGCACAAACTTATTATATTGATTGAAAAGTTAATATTCAAACTTAACTGTTTCAGCGCGATAATCACGATGAAGACATCTTCACGAGGAGACGAGACAGAAAAAACGTAAGGTTACAAACTTACTGGCATCAATTTAAAGTAAATAACACAGCATACGATAAAGGAATCTAATTTTAGTTGTTGGCATTGATGTTAGTGTATTGTTTATTTTTATATTGTTTATTGTTGTCATTCTTTTGTCTGCAAGAGGTGTTGGTCCAGCTGCCGTTCAGGTTTTCACTGATAGCCGGCGACGTCGAGAACGACTGTATGGTACAATGCCTGTGGCAGTATTCTCTGCCGACATCACATCTCGTTGGAAAATTTGGCCTCAGTTCGAAAGATCATCTGAAATGCCTTCGTTCTGGGACTCTTTTCAAAATGGTTTTCTTACGTTCATCTGCCCTTCTCACTCCCTGTTAGAGAACAAGGTTCCCTTTCTTTCGGCTGTGTTTTCAGACAACTGTACAGCGTTTGCAAGTCTTCTTTTCTCTCGTCTCTTCCTATTGGACGACAAAGCCCTGTGTCGAACGATCATCTCCACTGTCTTTCGAGGTAGTGTCTAGTGATGTGAATATTGTACTTTATATCTATATTATAAACTTTGATAAGCGTGGTCTTAATGTTGGCTTTATAGTAGTTTTAGTATTGTTTTTATTATTTGAAATAAATCATTATTTTAATATTGATATTTACATCGAAAATAAATTCATAAGTTGTTATTTCCGCATGAAAAGGATTTTAGAAACAAAAACGAAACATGGTATATTTTTTTTTTTTACTGTTATTAGTGACTTCATTAAAGTGACTGTCTGGGGCAGTTTAAATTTTTATTTCTGGTTGTGCGGTACAGCCAATGTATCTGAACAGTTTTTTTCTATAAGAATCGTGATCTTTTTAGTGAAGATATTATGTACATGGTGTATTATGTCCATGAAAGAGCATCAGTGCTTCAGGATGAATAATGTGGTCGTGTGTCCAAAAACATTGACAAGCATTTGATTATTGGTCATTTACAGCGCATCACAGACAACACACATGATATGGCAGCCGATATTGCTTCCTTTTTACAGTACAGAGAAAGATGTCAAACATTACCTTCTCAGGTAAGAACGTCTAAGGATTGTAGGTCTTTTTTTTACGGAACTAACTGTAAAGTGCAATAGAGTGGGAGAATGGAGTTTTGGAATGGAATGTTGGATTGGAGTACTGGAATGGAGTGCTGGAATGGAGTACTGGAATGGAGTACTGGAATGGAGTACTGGAATGGAGTGCGGGAATGGAGTACTGGAATGGAGTGCTGGAATGGTGTACCGGAATGGAGTGCTGGAATAGACCCGTGGACTAAAAGCATTAATGTCAATTTAAACAGGGTTTACGAGAAGAGAAAGATGACCAAACTGAAGATATACAAACATCGTAAGTTGAATCTTTTTGAATTAACAATCAACTATTTCAAGAGAGTGACTCTTGTCGGTTAAAACTGAAAAACTGGTCGGCACTACTTTACATTCTAAGAATATAACATGTTCCAACCAAGTACATATTTAAAATATTATATATATTTAAAATATTATATTTTTGAGAACAAATATTATTTCCTCGTTTTATCGAATTTATTTCTGTCTATATAATCTGCCATCGATGCATTTTATAGAAAAGGAATAATTCTGCCACAAATCCACATGTTACTCACTCACAACCTCCATTGTTGCTGCCTTATTTTGCGTTCGACAAGGGAGAATCAATCATAAATTCGTGCTGTGGGCAGGGTGACCTGTGGCCTCTAAACAGAAACTTTTGCGATTCATAAAGGACACCAAAATGGCCGCCCCAGGTAAGAGTTTCGCGTCTTTCGGTCAGAAGACTGGTTCAAAGTAATGATGCTATTCTCTGACACCTGCTGCAACTTCATACGAGTCTCGGTTCACCTTAGCTTGCCCCATTTTCAACGCGCAAATCTTAGTCCATTTATTGGGAATTGCTTAAGTTTTGGCGAGCAACTACGATTACATTTTTCCAACGATACAGCGGCTCACATACATTCATGTATTAAGAATGCTCTCGGTAGATCAGACAAGGCACAACATTGGAATCACTGCCCTACTCTTTATGATAGATGTGTGTGGCTTCTTTTAAGTCCCAAGATAGAAGGTCGGGAGACTGAGCCTACGGTTTAACGTCCAGATCCGAGAAGACGCGAAGATCTAACCATTTGCAGATGTTAGAGCAAAGGCAGCATCTTCTCCTCAATTATTTTAAGACCCTGAGTATTGGTCCAGCCTCGGAATCGAACCCGAGCCTCCCGCGCGATATACTGGCGCCTTACCAACTAGGTAAGCTGGCAGCGAATAACTGTTAGAACTGGGCACGTCTTATGTACTAACGTTGCTAATACTTCATACAAGCTTGCAGGAACTCATTCACCATTATCTCTACATTGTTAGATGATTCCAACTATGAAAGCTCCTCGAATGCATTTTAATCTCCGATTATTTTGTATAGTATATATATTTTAACTGAAGCCAAAAAATGAGTTCAAGCACGCGTAATGATAAAATGTTTGAACTTTGCTTGTGTCCGCAAAAATTGTATCAGAAAAGATTGCAGCGAAGAAAATAGCAGATATGTTTGATAGTCAGCGCTGCTTCCGCTGCGGCAGATGCGCTTGAACAATAGAGATCTTCAGATCCGAGTACGAGTACAAGATTTTAAGCGAGCGTGTTTTTTCCAGCAAAGGCGTTTATTGCTGCTGAAAAATATTCTGATCGCTTACACTGGCCCCCTGACCAGATTAGCTTTTTAGTCATTTCAGGGGGCCAGTGCCCCTGATTTATATATCTTTTTTCTTTTTTTTTAAAAAAAAAGAAAGCTATAATATTGTACAGGAGAACATGGAGGTAAATAAATTTTTCTTGTTGTTGTTGTTACTAAATGAAACATTAATTTTTTTTAACAGTGAAGCGATGGCATTGAGTCAAGCCAAAGCTATTTCACGTAGAAGAGGTTCTGCTGTGGTGTCTTTCCCAGACGGGAATTACAAGATGGACCTTCATGTTTTGGGAAAGAACCGCCAAACTCTGGGTAAGTTTTAACAAAAACAATTACCTTAACAACACCAGCAAACAAAAACTAGCAGTGAGCAAGAAGAAAGCTTTTATTGTCATTGTCAAGTCTGGATAGCACAAAAGTGCTTATTGCCTGGTTGGCAGCGGGCTTTTCACCTTAACACTAGCCATGAACAATTGTTTTGGCCTTTTTAGGCCTCATCAGCATGGCATAGCTAGCAAACAGGCTGAAACAGCCTCATCCCACAAGCATTGCGCTTTCATTACATCTTTTATTGCCTCGGTCTTGTAATCGTTTTCCTTCAATTAGGCGACGTCATTGTTTACAGTTTGCTTCAGTGGCGTTAGACGTTAGGGGCAAATGAACAAATATTAATGAGGTTTAATCTTAGAGCTTGAGGAAGGTTACTAAGAGCGACCAAAGTGACGTAATTTTTCGGTCTATGCATTTCCAAAAACTATAGTAGTGTAAAACATGTCTGGCGTCAAAACAACTTTGTTCCTAAAGCTTTTCCCTTGGTGGAGCTTAGAAAAAACTGGGAACGAGTTTGGCGTCAAAACTGTTTTAGAAGCATTCATTTTCTGTAAAACATCCACTAAATCGCAGGACAGCATTGAACGTATTGATCTCATCTCGGATGAAAATTAGAATTCAAACCTTTTATCTTCTTGGGCACATATGGTTCCTAATGGACGTGTTTAAATTAGCAATTTAAAATTGGTTTTTCACGTTGATATCTCACAACGGCTATGAAGAAACTCCATTTTTAATGTAAAATACGTTGCGTGGGAATCTAAATAGAAAACATCCTTCACCGTGCCCCGAGTGGTTAAAGATATGTGAGAGTTTTTATTCATTCAAGCGCGTAGCTATTTATTGAACAAAGTTTCACTGACTGGTTACCTAGCAATACATAAAAACGTTAACACAACGCGTTCGCGTTCGCGCATTTCAGTAGGGTAGGGTCTTTGCTGTTAAAACGTCAATGTTTTGTACTCCTTTAATATTAAAGCATCTTTCTGTTTTGTATACATGCGATTGCTACCAAAGATTAATATTCTTTACTTACGAATTGTATTGGGTTGCACTGACTATGGCAGTTGATCGAACGAGACATTGTCTTTAAATCTAGCATAAAAAATTTTGCCTGTGTTTGAAAATTGTTTCCTTCTTACACAGGAACTCGACCTTCTTTGAAAAGAAGCGAACTTTCAAGCTCAACAAATTCACTAAACAGCATTGGTGAGTAGCTAGAGAGCGGGCTCAGGTTGGAAATACACAGCATTCTTTATGTTTTATATAATCTTTGTAGTTTGTACTTTCAATGACAAATAGATTGTCTTTCAGATGCCGAAAGAAAGTCCAGATGGTCAATTTTAAGAAGAAACAAAAAATTTGTAAGTCATAATTATAAACAGAAAGAAAATTCTGCCACCTCAGTCTAGAGATAATAGTTTGAAATTCAACATTACCATTGTAATTACATTAATATCGTTGTCGTAATCACCACTGTCATTTTCATTGTCTTTCGATATATTGTTGTTTTTGTTGCATGTTATTCTGTTTTGTAGTTTTGATCTTTAAAGGTTTCAGTTTTCTTTGTTCCATAGCTTAGTACTCAGAGAGAAAGAGATAAGCGATATATAGTTGTTGTTATTCTGCTGTTGTATTTTTCATATTTAAAAGTTTTCGTTTTCTTTGTGCCATAGCTTAGTACACAGAGAGAAAGAGATAATCGATATATTGTTGTTAATGTTATTCTGGTTTTATATTTTTCATATTTAAAGGTTTCCGTTTTCTTTGTTCCATAGCTTAGTATTCAGAGAGAAAAAGAAAAACAGATTTTGGACTTCAAAGAATGTCTTGCAAAACTTAACGAGAGCCCGAGAGCTATCCTGCAACATGAACTACAAGACTATAAGGTATCGTACGATATATCTCTTTTGCTATAAGCACGTTAAATTTTGCAGTTTTATTGCTTTATTTTTTTCGACATTGTAAGCCTCAACATACACATGACAACATATAATTCTTTTAACGAGAAAGTCTTCGTACGAGCTTAAACTTCTCGAAAACCCCCAACGCTTTGGGCGATTTTTAATCTAACATTCATTGTGCTGTGCGAAAATGAAATGAAGAATTGCTATGTTGTGAACGGAGCCTTATTGACTTTTTATTTAAAGAATAGAAATTTAGTCCGTTGGTTATAGATTAGATATACAGTTAAACTGCAAAACAGCGCGCGGACTCGCCCCAATCCTTTTCGCTCCCACGAAAAATCTTAGTTCGTGGATCTTGAATCGTGATATGTCGGATAATGTAACTAGATTTTCAGAAATTGCATAAGTACTTTACTACAAAAGTTGTATACGAGATGGGCCGTTGGTCTTGGGTTGTAAATGCTACTTTCATTGGACCCTAGGTTTGATACTGTGACGTAATTTTTTAATCCAGGGGATTTTGCTCCAGGAATCTTTTGGTTCCAAGCGTGTTGTTTATGCCTCCCTTCGAATTTGGGATTCGGAACGAAAACAGCAGATCTTATATACTGATCTTTTCTGGTCGTCTTAGATTTTGGATTGGTTTTGTGGCTTGAGACCTAGTACTTGGATGTTCTTAGACTTGACCTTGGGCGTTTCATCTTTTCATCCATAGAGAAGACTTTGATATTTAATGGATTACCTTTTCTAGGAAGAAAAAACGGTATTAAGGGTAATTTATTTGAGTATTTAAATCAAACACAAAACACTAATACTTTTTTATCACTATTGATATACAGGAAACACATTGGACGCAACTTATGGCACCCTACCGCGGCAATGGTATCACCCGTCGACCGCTGTCTGATGGTGCTAGCTCCGATCAGGAGATGAAGAGGCGCGAAGCATTATGGGAGCTATGTCACAGCGAAATCGTGTACACTTTGGATCATCTCCTAGTTCTGAAGGAGGTGTTCTTTGACACCTTGAGAAACATTCAACAGATGGGCCACCTTCAGAATATAGATCCACATACTCTCTTCTGCAATGTAGAAGAACTTGTGAAGGTAAGTAGGAAACTGATAGTAAACAATATCACAAAATAAAGTGTAGTGGTATATCGAGTGTTAAAAAACCGACAAAAACACACAATATTTGCCAGTAGTGATATAACGTATATCCATACATGCATCACATCAATTTTCACCATTTATTTCATAGTATTTCGAGCTTTTTGAGCATTTGTGGCTTCGCTCATTTGATCTGCTAGGATTTTCTCAGAGTTAGACGTAAATTGAGGTAAAGATGGTAAAATGTACGTTCTTGGAGGTCACAGGCAACAAGATAATCGAGTTCGTCAAAAATTGAATGGTCGCTTGAAAGAATTTATTTTCTGCGTTTGAAAAAAAAAATCGTTTGCTGTTCTCATTCTTGGGATTTTTTTAACATTCGACTTAGTTTCTCCGTTTAGCCATGTAGTACTTTTCCATAAACTGAATAGTTAGTCGGAAAATATAGACTTCCCACAATATTTGTCGACGTGTAGTTGTTCAGGTAGCCAAGATTTTAAAAAGCATCACAATCCCGGAAGGAAAGGATGTGGATGGCTGAGTGAGGACTTGGATAATTTTACAACAACAACAACAACAACAACAACAACAACAACAACAACAACAACAACAACAACAACAACAAATCTTTATTTCGCACCATATAATAATACATATTACAATTTATCTATACAATATTTAAAACTTACTTTAAGGTGACTTACCAGCCACAGTAACCTGGGGTTAAACGAGGTAGCTGGTAGGCAAAAGCTAATAGATATAACTTAGTTGTCGGGTTTCAAAGGAAACATATATAAATTAAAAAAAAAAAAAAATACATACATACATTCATACATAAATAAATATACTTTTGCGTCAATTAGACACGATGACTGCACATGCAGTATACAGCAAATACCGCAAGTGCAGTTTGAGGACGGTCAACGAAATAAGAATCAGCGTGCAGTGCATGGGAGCAAGAATCAAATGTAAATTAAAAGCCATCAAGTGAAATGTATACGCAAGGAAGTAACCAAAGTACAGGGTGTAGATTTCAAAAGCAGCCTTTGTTGTTACTCATGACACAAAATAAGTAAACAAAATATAATAGCGTAACGTAGCGAAGAAATTTCTTTTGTGTTTTGGCGATCATATATATATGTCGCACTCTAGTGCTCACGGAACAACTGAGAAACACGTCACGCTTTGTACGATACGAATCGGTCGAAGTGGAAAATTCTTAACATTTCAAAGACAACTACTCCGCCAAATTGTGCGCTTTTTCACACCTGAACTGTTCCTCATATAATACAGTACAATAGGCCCGCAATATTGCAAAACTTTATAACATAAATTAGTATTAATACTTTTTCTGTTTATAATTCAAAACTATCTGAGTGTGAAACTGAGAAAGTTCTATTTTACGTCTTTACATTGAAAATGCCTCGTAAGAAGATTGTTAAAGGTTTAAAGCAATTCTTGGAGACATTGGTGATTGGAGCTTCAAATCCTTGGAAGCCTCCACAAAATGAAAGGCGGAAACTGGAAGGAGGGCGAAAAAAATATCGAAGCTGTGGCCAGGAAATGCAAAGCCACCTGCAAATCCATAAAAATTAAACTAGAGAACTTGGAAAAACAAATGATACGTACCGAAAAATCACAAGGAAGAATTAAGCGGAGATCTACCCCAGTCTCAAAGTCTCGTGGAGAATTTCTGGGATGAGTCATTCTTGACGGAGTCTTGTGAGCTAAACAGTAGCGTAGAAGCAGGAAAGTAATAAGAGTAATATATTCCTAAACTAGCAGTAATCAAAGATTAGGCAAGTGTTTTCGAGGCATTTCTATGTTGTTAAGAATTGACTGAATAAAGTGGCCGAATAAAAAAAAGAGCCGAGTTTGCATTCCAGATGGTTGGAGTTTTCAAAATTACTACTGTTTTTCTCTGATGATGCCTTTGAACGGCGAAAGCTAAGATCTTTTAGAGTTTTTTAAAGTATTTTAATATCTATCAAAAAAAAATTGTTTACAACAGCTTTAGACAGCAATAGCTTTTACTATTTTATAGTTTTTCTTACGATATCGCACTTTAGCCCGACAATAACATGAAAGCGAGGCCCGACAGTACTTCGCCTCTGCGACTTGCGATAATATGAAAGAGAGGCTTCGTTCCGAAAGACCCTGAAATACGATGGCATCGAGCATTTTACTTTTTATATTTACTTTTTTGGGGGGAGGGGTCGGATACTGCATTACGTGTACAAACTCATCACGGCTATTCAAAACATGTGAAATTATAACAAATCAAAACGGAAGGGGAATAAAAAACACATTTCGAAACACAAATCAAAAACATAAGTACTGCTTATTTTCTTTTGTGAGATTTGGTCGCTCCTAATTAGTAATTTAACTAAAGGAGCGGTTTTATCGAAGGAACAATGCAAGCAAGATCGTAAAAATCAAAATCAGAGATCTCTTACCTCCAAAAGTGTTTGAAGTTATCCGTTTTATCGGTGTTTTCTTTTGACAGTAATAAATTTATAATCGGTATTCGGTTAGAATTCGGTAGTTAGTGATTATTAGTAATTCGGTTTTTATTAACACTACGAAATGACCCAAAGAGTTAAACAATTTTCATTGAAGGGTTTAAATGCATCAGAAGCAAAAAGCTGCAACTGTATCTCATTAACACTTTCATGATGCTTATGAATTTTTAATTTTTATATTTTCGATCTTGAAAAGAAAAACCGCTCTTGTCGGAGCGATGTTTATGACTTAGTATTGCCGACGTTGTTTTCCGTTGCCGCAAATGTGTTTCGAAATGTTTTTATAACCTTATTTATGTGTTTCAATTTTTTTTTTAACGTTTAAAATGTTTTTTTATTCAACTTCCGTTTTCATTTGTTATAATTCCACATGTTTTGAATAGCCGTTATGAATTTGTACACGTAATGCAGTATCACACGGTCCCTCCCCCAAAAAAAGTAACCTTGGGAGTCGGCTTCTTCACTATATCACAAGTATTTGTAGAATAATTGTTTTATTAAATTCTATTATAATTGAGATGGATTTGAGAGAAAGAAGAATTAGCAAAGACCTGGCCAGAGATAGGTTAACTTGGAAGTCAATTTTCTAAAAACCGTCCAATGCATGCCAGCATGTAAAACGATTATGATGATGATGATGAGACAAATTATCTTTTGTGCATACTATTTAGCATGGGATCAGTTTCATTAAAGGTTATACTAACAGACCTCTCACGTGCTGAGTGTGAGAATCACACATTCACTTTCAAGCTCATGTGTAAATCTCACACTAAGCATTTTTCAAAAAACTTAGAAAACAGCAAATAACGAATAAACAGTGGAATTACTAAAAAGTGCTAAAAATGCCATTTGCAAACACATCCAGCTTCACAATTTAAAATAATTGTGTTGTAGAAACTTTGCACATAGATTAATAAATTAAAAGAGATATCCCCCTCAGAATGCTGGAAATAGTGACTCTGAGCCTCTAAAAATCAAACATTTTCTGGGTACGTGTTCCCAAACTGCCCTAGCTAGTGCCTTTGGCAATCAACTCTGCCCCCAATTTCACTTCATAACAAATGTCAAAGTAGAGAGGTCTGCACTGGATGTGAGCTGATTGCAACCAATATTGAGTAAACCAATCAGAACAACAGAAATGCAAAAATAGAGGTTGAAATTTTAAAGTTTATAATTGTTATACAAGCTCTTATAGAAATACTACACCAGTATGGGCCATTCCATTTAAATCCACAACTCCTCTATGGATTAGTTTTTCTGAAGTAATAAGGTTACTCCAAGAATTTATCAGGGGGTACTTAATGTTTTATTCATTTTCTGAAGGGTAGGAGGGGAAATATCTAAAATTTCTGGTTTTTTTTCTAGGGGTGTCTTGGAAAATTTGCTTCATCTACAGGAAAGTCTTAAGGGAAGAACCACAGGTGGCCAATTCAGACAGTTCAAAAGCTTACGTCATTCACACTGGATTTCCAACGGTCGCTCTTGAGTGAATTTACCATCAGAATTGTTTTCCTTTTTGACAGCTAGTCTTCAAAATGCACAATAAAGATGATAAAATAAATGTATTTTGCTTACCTTGTTTAAATGTGTTATTTCTTTTCATTTTAATGGGTTCGGGACAGTTTTTTCATGCATTCTTCATCTGCCTCATGCTACTACATAAAAAATGAAAAGGCATGCAACTTTGTTTGCCTGCTGGACAGAGTCACACACATGAACAGCCAAAATCTCCCATTTCTATGGATCGTATGGCAACCATTTTCACAGGCCTAACTCCCAAGATATTTGACCACATTCGTTTGAAAAATCATTGTGATCCAACACCTTTTATTACCTTATCTGTACATTAGAAAATTGTAGTCAAACTGATTTTGGTTTTCCCCATTTGATCCGCACAAATATAAGCATACTTTTAGGGCAAATGAGAAGCCAAAGTCTTCCCCACTACCATACCCAAGGCAAATTCTAAATTTTCCAATGGTTTTGACTTTCACATGTGGAGCCTGTCTCGTTCATTTATTGGCTCAATTTTTGTGAGGATCATTGCCTGAACGTTTTAAATTTGTGTCATCCACAGCTATTTTGAAACAGGGGTTTTTGAAACAGGGGTTTTTGAAAAATACTGAATTTCTTAAGGTCTACCCCAATAAAACACTTCATCCATACATATTTCTGAAGACCCCTGAGAAACGAGTTTTGTTAGGATTCGAAGTGAAAAACTACCTCCATGGGTGATGGGGGGGGGGATATTAAGTGATTAAGTGGAATGGCCCGTACATGATAACTAAATGCAGTCAACTCTAAAAATAAAACTATTAAACTGCGAGCCATGCAAGTATTAATGTTTCCGGTCTACAGTTAGTAACACTTGCATAATCCACATAATAATTCGGTCAGCTGTACCACTGGCTATATCTCGTCTTCTGATTCAACGAGTACGTTTTTAAAATAAGTCACTGACTCATTTTCAGCTGTTTCCATAAATTAAAATGTACAATTATTTCCCCCGCTTTTCTCAAATCTATGGAGAGACATTTCCTTGATGTAAGCTTTGAACTGTTGAGCTCAAAAACTCTAGATCCTTCATAAGTTTTTCGAAGTTGTCGTTCGCTTGAGCTGATTCGCTATCGTCCGATTCTTTTGTATCGAGTTCAAAATGCAAGTTGGCCAAGCGTTCTTGTCTTTCCCGAACTTTATCCATCTTTTCCAATGTGCAGTCCCTTCCAAATGCATGAAGTTTTCCATGGTTAAATTTGTCCATCAATTCCAACAATCCCTGTTCCATCTGTTTAACATCTGTGCGATCTGTGAGAAACGAGTGGTCCTGTAACTTGCGATTTTCCCTTGGACCAGAACTTTCTTTCGAATTTAGATTGGTCTTCCCCTTCGATTTGCTAAAACTGTGTCCGTCTGTATTACTGGCCATTTTATGTGGACGAATGCTCGTCAAATAGCGTATTTTGAAGACAAATCAAAGAAAACAAGCGTATGTTTTTTCAGAATAGAACTTATGATAAACACACTTTGTTTGGTTGGCCAGCTTGCAAAAATAGTCCTATGTAGGAGAGGGTTAAGTCTCAGCTTACAGTATATCAAAATTAAAAACTTTTCAAAGGTTTCCAAAAATGATCCATTTTGAACAATATGAAGCTGTACAACGTTTTACATATTTTCATATTTAATATAGAGTTAAAAAGTTTAATCGTAAAAGAATCTATTCAAAGTTATCGGTCTTACTAATTTTTTACCTGACACCCTCCCATAAACCAATATTTTTTACCGCTGAAATGCTTTGTGCCCGCGATAAAGGCGCTAAAGTTTGACATATTCGTATAATTAAAGAGTCCACGTTAAAGAGGTTGATATTTTTGAAGTTACGTCGGTTACTTTATTCGCAAAGACTGTATATCCGCAAAGAAGCATTAGTGGCTTCATTTAGATGTAGTTGCACACCTTTGCTTAAGCTTTAGATCTTAAAATGCCAACGGATTGGGAAGATGATGAGGAAATGTTAAGGTCGGAGTCGAGGGCCAGTCCATCGGTATTGGACCTGTCAGGTTTGTGTATTTATATGTTTTGTTGCTAGATGTAAAAACTTATCAAATTTCTGTTAAGTATTTCGTGCCATAGCTGTAATTTAATGTCGCTTTATTTGCAGAAATCATTCTTTAAACGAGTATAGAAGATTATCCTGCGTTTGTTCTATTGTTAATGTTTTTTAAAAAAATCGAGCTTCCTGTGGCTTCAGGTTGTACGTGTTTGCACTGCGTTGTGTTTTTTAATTTCTCTAACCATAAAGCAAATAGCGATTAATGCCCTCTGTCTGTAAATACGTAAATTTTTACCTTAAGTAAGTCTTTAATTTCTTGAAGCCAAACAGATGAAGGTGACCTTTTGTACGTAACGTTATTAAACCCTGTATATTTCATTATTTGTTGTTTATAAAGACGTACAAAAAAGCTCGTGCGACAATGTACCGTTAACGTTCATTTTATTTTAAAAAATAAGTTTCCAATTGTTGTTAGAAAAACTCTTAAGTTTTTTTAACCTTCTCTTGGATTGTACCAATTTTAGAGTATCGCCACTGGCCTAGAGCTGGGCGAATTCTTTTTTATTTCATAGTGACGCTATCACAGTCTATCAATGAGTAAGCGTCATTTTGAATGTTTACCTTTGAGTTTGCAGATGGTCTTGGTACAATTTAATCTTATATTCACCTGAATCGGTGCCTGTCACTACAAAAAAATAGTTTTTTAATGTTACGATTTTCTTCAGCTTTTAAAATCAGTACGTTTTCTTACTTAGCCTTACAGTAATAAGGAAATAATCAGTTTATCATACATTATCATCAATATTTCATATAATGAATTGGCTGTTCTCAAAATTTAGATTTAATCAATTAATTAATTTAAAGTCACTTTTTTTAAAACAATAATGTTTTGAAAATTACATTTCCAAGGGAAAAGTCTTACAAGCCTAGTTCTCATATATTCGTCCCAGTCGTCTCAATAGAATTTGAAATGATTGAAATGACTGAGACAACCAGGATGATTTTCTGTTCACAAATAATCATCCCGGTCATCTCAGTTGTGTCAGGGTGGTAAAAGAGTGTGCTGGGGAGCTGGGTACTACAACAACAATTTGGCACAACATTTACAAACAAAATGGTGGCTCTTAATGAAATTGAGTAGTTCTATTTGACTCCTCAGCCAGTCTAGGTTGTTGAACTCAGCAGGAATGGCATCCCTTCCAGAACCTGATGGCAATGTCTTACATCTTTAAATAACGACCATTAGCAGAACAACTGTTTTTGTACTTTTTTTCTGTCTCTTCAGGTTTAATATTAAACTTTTCACCAACATGTTCTTCTAACTATTTAACCTGACATATTTGATTTTGTATTCTTTCGAGAATTTGTTATAGAGGCAATCGTACAGCTGTACTTCTTCCATAAGAAACAGCGTGTTTACCTCGGCCACCATTTTGGAATTTTAGTGGCACGATGCATTCAAGGATAGATTGGGCTGTCCCATCGTCCCAGTCACTTGTGAGTGGTTCTCATATGATCGTTTCAAAAACTTCACATTCATCTCAGTTGTCTGGATAGAACTTGATTATATATCCATATGACTGTGATTGTCTCTATCATCTCAGTCATCCCTAAAAAAATTGGCAGGTTCACATAATGGTCATTCGGGTCACCAGCTTAGAAGTTTTTCAAATGACTCGGACAATTGGGACAACTAAGACGATTATATGAGAACCAGGCTTAAATTGAGAATAATTTACACTAATTCCAGAAGCCTGGCAATTGTGTTTTAATGGCAGATGAAATTAATGTACTGAACATTGAACATTGTTTTTCTGTGATTTTATTAGGACAAAGGTTAGAGAGAATTAATCCAACACAAGAAGGAATCTTGCATCAGACCCTCATTCTAGAGAATAATGATATATCTAGAATTGAAAATCTACAACATTTTGCACATCTGCAGCAGGTAATAATAATTGCAGCCCGGTTGAATTCCCTATATTAAGCATCTCATTATTTGCATGTTTCTAAACAAAAAGATTAATTGCATGACAGTTTATCTCACATAGCTTAGCCTTGGAAGATGTAACTCATGTCTTGAGAGAGCAACAGTGTAAAATTTCTGAGTTATACCTCAGTTGTGACAGTTGCATTTAGTTTTTTCAATATTCCATACAATTTTACTTGATAGCTTGTATTTTGTTATTGTCAATGAGCTTTTGCTCAGAGTACGCTATGTTTAAATTTTCATGAAGTTTATGCAATTGATCAGGGTAACCTGTCAAACCGGTTTTACAAGAATTTGTAAACTTGTACCTATATTTAAAAATAGCATTCAGTTCTGCTGTAGGAGTTGTTGTGTTGAGTTGTTTGCATTGGGCTCCCACATTTTATTTTAATTTATTTTTAGTTGATTCCTTTTATTTTTTGAGCATTTTCTTTCCCTTTTGCCTTGTGATGTAAGGAAAATGCAAGCTAGTTGAAGTCCCTTTAATAATTTCAGGGAATCCACTGATAAGCTGGCTCAGAATCGATACCTTTAATAATATCTCCTAAATACATTCCCAGCCAGATGCGGCATCTTAACAGTTAAAGGCCAGTTCTCAAGTCGACCCAAATTATTGTTAAATCTCAGTAAGAATTTTTTTTTATAATTTTTATTTCTTATATGACATTGCAGTTATCACTGGCCTGTAATCGCCTAACAACAATGAATGGTATCAACCTAGCACAGGGATTAAAAGTACTGGACTTAAGTAATAATGCTATCAAGACTATTGAAGGTACATGTATATTGCCATAGTGTTGCGGTATCACTTGACCGACAGAAGATATACTACGAAACTCTTTAATGAACTCAATTTATTTATTTAAAGAAAATATACAATATGTAATCTTAGTTACAAAGGAGCGATTTCTGAACAATATATACTATTAAGTTACTAATAATCAAACTTAGTTTAGCCTACTGCTTAAAGTTTAGTCTCCACTGACACAAGCTCACAATAAATCTTGTTGTCTCCAAAGAAATTTCAACTTGGCCTTAAATGAAATTTCCTCAATAGCTTTTCCACTTCAGGTCTCCGCTGACTACAATAACACTTTATAGCTTCTCCAGTTGGTCTCCCGCAAGAACAACAATTACTGTTACCTGCTACTATTGACTCTTTACATATAGTTTTACATTTACTGTAACTACTATTCTAGAACATTCTTGGAGCTTCTATTTATGTAGCATTACATTATAATTACATCACTCGGTAGAATGTTCTAAACTGTTCCATATAGCATGACAGTAGAAAGTTCTGATACAAACATTGCACGACTTAATTTGTACAGTCTAGAAGATTCCAGAAACTTAAACATTTACATCTGTTCTCCATAACAATAATAGTTAAAGCTTGCTGTGAAGGTACACCATAAATAGAAATATGCAGTCACTGACTGAAGTTATTTGCTTTAACTTTGAATAAACCACATAACATTGCTTTTGAAATGTTTAGGGAAGCATTATTTTATTGTCTTGCACCCCGATCATACCACTTAGATGTGACTGTAACAGTTTAACTATTTATTTTCAGTGTGCTTGCAGCACTCAGCATTCTAGTTATGTCTGCTCAGGTATCAATATTATTAATTGATTTATTATGATTTATTACTTTATTCAGGACTAAGTTTCTTAAGAGGATTGGAATGGCTCAATCTTTCTGGAAATGGAATCAAGGTAATAATATGGTCTATTAATAAATAAAAAGATACTTTTTATTAGATGATATTAATAATAGATGAAGCAAACAGTCAAAAACAGTCTGCAACTGGCAAAAAGTTCTTTTCTGAGAGATTTAGGATTATATTGGTTGCTTGTGCCATTCAGGCCTAAAACTTTATAAAAATTGTTTTCGTTTTGGTCTATATAGCACAAAAAACAAACATCATGATTTCTTCCATGGCCTAACAGCCTGGATATTTTGAATTTTTCAAAAGAAGTAAAAAAATGTTCAGGGCGGGCATGGTTGGCATAGTTGGTACAATCTCTGCCTTCCGACCACGAAATCTCCAGTTCAATCCCTGGCACTGCCAAGATTTGAACTAATTTGTGCAACCTTCTTTCCTCACCTAAGCTAACTCAGTTTTCCATCCTTCCAGTAATATATCAAACACTTGAGACAGTGTTTCATCACATTTCCAAACACCGAGAAGAGAGTTGAAAATACGACGCACAGCGGAGTATTTTTGACAAACTTTGAGGTGTTTGGAAATATGATGAAACACTGTCTCGAGTGTTTGATATATCTTC
>JANCMA020088284.1:0-15252 GCA_024336925.2 Zoanthus solanderi | reverse complement strand
TCGAACTTAGGAATCCAAACATATCTATAGAATCATTTAAAGTAAAGTTAAAGACTCACTTGTTCCGAGAAGCCTATCGTTTATTATTATTACTATAATTATTAACTTTGTAAATAGTCATGCAATTCAGCCTTAGAAGGCTGCAATATGACCCTTTTTTAATAAAGCTATCTATCTATCTATCTATCTGTATTGCAGAAGTAACTGGGACCCAAGAGAAGGTATAAAGAAAGGCAGTCTCAAGATGGAGATGATCCAAAGCAGAGGAGCATGATGGGTGATGTTAAACTTTGACCCCAAAGCAAGTGTCACAGGCATGCTGGGTGGTCTGGGGTGGAGGTCGCTTGAGCAAAAGACGTGTGGACTCGCATCTACCACAGCTATTCACTTATAAGCCGCATCCGGCCCAATTTTGAAGAAGATAGCAGAGCGACTTCACACTGGTTTGTTTTGGTAAATACTCAGTATTAAGCCACATCCCGGTTTTTCCCCTCATATATGACGTCATAACATGGAACGCAATGACAATGAAAATAGTTTCAAGAATGCCAAATATGCGAATTAATCTAGCTAACAGCAAAGTAATAGAAGCAGACGAGCATATCATTTCATTTGATGTATCTGCACATTTCACCTCATTTAAATAAATATATAAATACTTTATTTAATGTCAATTGCGAAGGAAGTAATTGCCTATTTTTCCAAGCCAGAGGGTAATATTTAAACGCTCGACGGGTCAGATCTCGTTGTGAAAGCTGAATTTGCATCCACCCCAGCAGACCTAGCGCTAGATATTGTCGACTGAAAGCTACGTGAGTCTCATGAGTGGGAATTACGCACAAGCCTGACACGAAGCCTGATTACAGTATGGATTTGTTGCATGACTTACGTAATGAAGGAGAGTACGTCATTAGGGACGCTAAGCAACGGGGACGGAAACGCCAACAACGAAGGCTCAGAAAAATCACATTTGGTTTGTTCTTTACTTTTTTGTACAGTTCATTAGGGTTTTGTTTTCTTTGTCTTACATTTTGTGAACAGAAAACAATTAAATCTTTCTCCATGAAGCTAAATAAATATTGAGATCGTTTTTAACTCATTCATATGCGCGCATGCACAATGAAAGAGTTATTGCAGTGTGGAGAAAGTGTCCGTGGAGTTTTAATTGTGGACAGATATAAATTTAATCCAAATCACGTGATTCCTTTTGATCACGAGGAGACAGCAATTTTGAAAGGAAATTCGTCATGCTCTTCGGTAAGTAATCATTGCTGTTGTGCTTTCATTGCTTTAAAGCTCCAAAGCGTATAGCTCACACACAGACAAATCAAAGCGGTCAATGTAGTCACACTAAAACCTTTACTGGAGCTTAGATTTCGGTCAGACTTGAGGCTTGCTGCATACAAAACTGCTTTACATAAATCTGCTACACAAACCACGATGAAATTACAAAATAAACCCTGTTTGAAACTTGACATGGTTTTCAGCAAAATCAGTTCACTCATAGACAGTGTTACGAATTTCATTAAGCTATTAAAGGCGAAGTTCTCATTTCATGATGATAAGTTTCGCTTGTTGTGTTTTGAAGCACGGACAAATACACACATGGCCGTGGAGTTAAATGAATCTCAAGATGTTGTAACCGTGGGCGAAGTGACAACTTTCTGCGCACCTAGTGATAATCATGCTTCACTACAGGTAAATTATAGAGATGTAATGTGTAGATCTCGACGTAATGTTTTTAATAAGTAGTATATAAAACAAAACAAAAGGCGAAGGAGGGATAGAGCAGTGTCGAGAATCCCTACAACCCAAATAAAGCGTGTGTAGTCTTTGGCGAACGTCAACAGCAAGCGACAAAACAACCGTCCCAAAACACCATCAAACCAATCAAGACAACATAAAAGCCATAGGAACTTCACTTTATTAATCTATCTATATTTCGTGTTTTGGAGTTCACATGAGGAAAATCTATTCTTTATGGAGATAATTGTCTGCCTAGCTGTGCACCAACTCGTAAATTACGACCCGGGATTTGATAAATAATAGGCTTTTTTGCTCATTGTCTTCAAAAAACAAACAATTGTGGCAAATGAACAGGACAATATTGAATTTTAGTTCCATATTCACAGAAAATATTACCCAAATATGAATGAGTTGCCGCATAGCCCCTTTGATTCAACCTTTATTGAGTACAACGTTTTGTCGCGTATCACTAACTTGCATAAAAATAACGTAGCTGGTGCACTAAAAGCTGTTTAAAGCAATAAGAGTTATCCTAACCTAGATGCTAAACTTACCTTTTATGGTAGAACAAATTATGGCGAAATAAAATAAGAAGTTATTTTCAGTTAGTTTGTTTAACATTGAAAAAACGGTAGTAAATGCTAAAATAGAAGCAACAAATTAATTAATATAAATTAAAATCATTCATCGTGGGAATCAATAAACAATTAAATATAGTTCTTCGATTGACCCACGATTCTTGACGTTGGAAAGACCTCGATATTTTTACATTTGGCTGAACACCAAACGGAAAAAAAGAAACGAACCAATCACAGAACGGGTTGTTCAGCCAATTAGGAAACCTTTAGGTCAACTAAGCAAGGCACTGATGAATGAACGAGAAAATGTATATAATAAGCGGTTCACATAGTCTACCCCAACACCTGATGAAGATTGCAGTTTGCAGTATTTCCAACGACAAGATTCTTGAGACAATCGAAGAAATGTATCTAATTGTTTAACAAATCAATTACTTTTTTAAACTTTAAATTTTGAGTTACTACGAGCAACTGTCTCTAGGCATTCAAAACACAGGATACAGCTTAAATTCTCAATGTTTAGAAAGCAGACCAATTCGCTGCATCGTGGTTTGAGTAGGGTTTGAACCCGGGACAATCAGCAGGGGCGTAGCCAGGGGGGGTTTCCAGGGGTTCTGGAATTTCCCCTTCCTGTCACACCTCGATCCTTCACTGTGTCAATTTTTAGAGCGACCTCTCTGCGATACTTATCACTGACCAAATAGCTTTTGGTGATTTGGACTCCCCCTCACTCTAAAAAATGCTGGCTACGCCCCTGTAATCGTACTCAACTTGGAAACCCTGACCTCTGAATTACGCCACCTTGAAACACAGTCAGGCTGTGAGGTCATCAGTCGCACCTCCCATCTCTACGACCGGGGATTGATTTCTGGGATCGGCACGTGGGCTGAGATCGTGAATCTCAATCTGACTCCAAGGAGTTTTTTCCGAGTACTCCCTCTGCAAATTTGACTTTTACGACCCGCAAGATCTGACCGATAAAACATTAGCCACTGGCTGGATAGAATGGGTAAACTAAAACACAGTAACCATTTCCTTCATAATTGGCGTTAAATAAAGTATTTATTTATTTATATTTAATTATTTATTTATTATTAATTTTATTTTCAGCGTTTTTTGTGCGTGCCTGCAAGACGTGTCAAGTGATATCTAGACGCTATCATACAAAGAAGATTGCCATAAATGGGCAGTATCGAACTTAAAGGGTAGCAATTGTATAGCTAATAATTTATTTTTCTGTTATGTATTTCATATACAAAAGAAGTCTTTCCTTTTTTCAGCAATGTACATTTACCTGCAACTGAACACTTCCCGGAGATTCAGCGTAGACCTCCCACGCTTCAATAAGAAACGACTCACTAAAGACATAGGACGGCAGCAAGTAGCTGCCCACTGAATTAGTGTTGTTTCTTGTCCATTCTCTGTAAAGAGCTGGCGTATGACTAGTCATTGAATAACCCAAACTCCCCCGTGGAATATCTGCAAACAAGATCAAAAATAACTCATAAACTGAACCATTTTTGGATAAAGTGTAATTTTCAAATGACAAGAACCATGAAAGTTAGGAGTTAGCTTACAGTCAGTAGTGTAGAAACTTGATTTCTCCAAACCATTAGCTTTCACCAGAACATTTTACGGTGAATTTAGTTGTTTAAAATATCAGGTGAGGTGGCGCAGTAAACCGATATGGTTTTGTACTTTGCAAACGTCTTAGAAAATACAGAGATCCGATTGTTTCGTTTAATTTATTTCCCACAAGCGAAGTAAACTTCAATGACTCTTTGATGTAACACATTGCACTTTAGATTATTCAACTGTTTTAACTTATTTATACAAAGAGATGTGTTGGAATAGGAAGTTTATTTGTTTGTCAGGGCATGATGATTTTATCTGACCAATTTGGTTATAGTTGTTATCTACGCTCAACTTTCCATCCTTTGGTTTTTAGTTATTTTTTTTAGAAACAGATACCTTCATCACTTTTTGTCCTTTTTATATTATAATAGAACATTAGCTGTTAATTGTGTCCAATAAAGATATTGTTGTTGTAATCAACATTACTTTTACACTTAGCAGCAATGGTTGAACTTTTTTTTTTTTAGTTATTAACAGCAAGAATAAATAAGAATAGAGTTGGGAAATATTTTTGGTGGTCTGGTTTAGCAGCCAAACCAGCTCGCGTGACTGTCATTTCGTTATCAATCCCAGAAAGCTAAGCGCCCATACATGTTAACTTAATGCATGCCGCCATTTTGTTTCATGGTAATTTCCGAGAAGTATTCTCAAGTTTTAATAAATTGAGCAACCAAATGATTAGTTTATCATTCATTTATGTCATTCTGTTCGTGAGTACTATTTTTGACTTCTACAAATTGATAAATTGTAAAAAGAGAGTCAGAACTGTAACGTATTTTGTATTGATTATTAGTGTCTTTCTCTTAATAATTTTCAAACAAGTCCTATTGGGACTCCTTATTGGGAGTTCTTAAATCAAGAAATTAGAAACCTACGGACTGTTACTTTTTTTACTAATAATATGTTGCAATGTCAAACTTTTTACTGATTCCTGTTCCATGTTGCTCTGTTGTATTACCATGTCAGTTGGTAAGATCTTTGTCATCTAACCACAAGTTCCCAAGTTCGATCCCGACTCTGGTAAAATTTGAACATTTTTTGTAACCAACTTTTCCGCCAAAGCTGACTCAGTTTTCAATCCTTCCGAGCAAGCTTCATCAGATAACCAAATAGCTTTTATCTGATAACTGAGATATTTGCTGATTATTGAGAATGATTATTGTAAAAAGTAGATAGCCGATCGAGAAATGGATACCAGTGCCTGCTGGGAGCTAACCTGCAATGGATCAGTGTCTTGATCAGAGGAAGTCACAAAACTCTTATCCGCTTAACACTACAGAACCGGATGAATAAATTAAACGCCGACTCTATAGGCCACTAGGTTTGTAAAAGATTTTGGTTCAGTTTTTGTCTTGGATTGATAACAAAAGTGACGCTCGTTTAGCGGTATTGGTCAAGCGCTTAACTTCAGATTACGTGGTATTTAAAATTTCTAGAAGAGTCAGAATTCAGTAGGTTATTCCTCGTTTCTCTACAAAACTCCGACTCGGTAAGTTTAAAAGATGATACCATGTCACACTGTAATAGACCATTTCACAGTTCCTGAAAGGTAACACAGCCTCTACATGAAACCAAAACGAAGGTTGACCTCGCACAGTTAGAGAAGTGGAAATAATAGACATGCTAATAAGTTTCTTTCTTATGATAATTATTTCTACTTCTCTATAACTAAACCAGGTCAACCTTCGCCTCAGCCTCACACAGAAGCTTGGCTACCTTTTGGGAACTGTGAAATGGTCCATTCTCAATTACTTTTTTAAAAATGTTTCGTAGAATTACCTTACTAAGAGGCAGCTTAGTAAATCAGTTGTTTGCTGCTGCGCATGCTGCCGAGATTCACTTTATTGACTCTCCTTTTATTAAATTTTCCAAGAAATTCTGCCCTCCCCCCCCTCCCCCCTCCCTTTATTAGGCACCTAAGAGTATGAAGAGTAGAAAAGTACGTTAGAAATTTTAGTCTAAATGTTTTCTTACCATCTTCAGTTTCACTTTTGCTCGTTGCTGCAGCACTTAGTTCTTGTGATAACTAAAGAAAAGTCAAACAAAATTTATGTTTGCAAAATGCTATTATAAATGAGACAAATTGTGTAAACAAAACTTCGATTATTAACGAGTTTAAAGAGAATGTTTACTTCAATCTTAGTCTGAATGGGAATTTAGGTACTTCATGTAACTGATTATAATGCTAAGAATATTTTTGGCTTCTCGAGCTTGGCTCTAGATGAAAGCACGTATATAAACAAAAGATAAAGTTAAGTTCAATGGCTTACCTGAATCTCTAGTTCTGATGCTAAATTGAGAAAAGAGATTGACAAATTATTAGATTGTGTTTATTAGAAAGAGGAATAACGTTTAATGCAGAAGCTTTCTTTGCAATATAATAATGTGATCAAAAAACAATTATGAATAGGCTTATTTTTAGGCAGTGCATGGTTATTTGTACGGCACCCGTACGCCGACGTCAATTTGCTATTCGCACGGGAGTCTGAAATTATCCTCAAACTAAGGCGCTTTGTTAATGAATGAAAATTATATTCTACGAGGTTCATCGTGAATCTAAACCAACAACAACAACAACAACAACAACAACAACAACAACAACAACAAAGTTTATTGATAGCAGCATTGAGATATTTTATCAATAACTGGTGACAATTTGGATTGCAGTACGAATATTCAAGTTGTATATGTTACCTATTGAGTTTCCCGGTTTGTTTCTTTTCCTTTCCGTTTTTATCCTGCAAAACATAAAATACGTCCCAGATATATTTTCTTTGTTATTTGAACTAAAATAACGTTAACAGATATGAATCACGGTGGTTTACCATTTAATTAATAGAAGTCTAAATTGAATTCACGACAATGCGTTATATTAATCCATTAGACCTTTCTAGTGTTTGTTGGTTGAGATCCTAAAACAAAAATTCCGAGACAAAAAAAGTGGCGGCGAGACGGATCAAGTCAAGGCTTAGCTTCTTTTTTTAAAAAAAAACTAGTCTTATTCAATCGGTCTCAAGAAAATTTTGGATAACTGTCATTGATTTTTTGAACATCTTTCGACATCTGCTTTTAGCGTGCCAACAACCGATCATCAACAACATTTTTTTTAAGCTTTGAAATGCTCACAAATTTATTTGCCGAATTTATATATATTCTAAATATCCACCACTTTCACTGACACTGAGGTCAAGAATTGTTTTATTATATACCACACAAGCTGAATAACTAGCCGACCAAAGAGTAACTTTATTTGTGACATTTTGAAACCGAAGTGAAACGGGAAGCCATTTTGTTTTTCTTCTGCTGCTTGGAGATGAATAGTACTTGGCTAATCACCTCCAAGCTAGCCAATCAGTGTGTGCACAAAGTACTATTCATTTGTGTGGATATATACCGGGATGCGAAGAGTGGAGGTTTAATCTAGTGCTATAATAAAGCCCGCACCAACCACGACATCAACAATGAATTTTCTTGGCTGTATACTCCTAATTATGTTAGCATAAATAAGCTACATAGTTTTGCTTGAGAAACTGGATTGCAGTTATTCAAAAATAGTATTTTGTAAATACTGATTATCACTTTTAAGTATACTTCAAAATATCTTAATACAGTAGTAACCAGTGTTTCTGTAACTTATTTCAAATAATTTACAGGTTTGCAAGTGAAAAGTGACTTTCTTCATCTAGTGTTTCACCGGTGAAACTACCAAAGATGGCACCAAAATCTGCCACAGTTTTCGCTATATCCATGACAGAGGAGCTGTTTAAGTTCGAAAAAATTCTTTACTTTGTTAAGAAATTCAGATATTACGAAGCCCTTGAAAGTAATTCGGTGTGGGCCTTCACCTTTTTGAGTCCACATAGTCTGTGTTTCTATAGCAACAGTTTTTCAAATTGATAAGTTTTACACCATAGTGAGAATAATTTTTCAAGTGATGTTTCGGACTGTAGTCTTTTCTCAAAGACTCCCAATGTTCAGACTGAAAAATATTTCCTGTACACAATTTTATAAAATAAACAAAATCTCCCAGAATTTTAACATTCCCTTTTACCAAAGCAACACAGTGCCATGCTTACCTGACTGAAAAACCTCATGCATGTTCTGACGCACAAAATGCGCAAGAAATACTCGGTATTTTGAAGAGGAAAAAAGGCATTAGAAAGTACTGAGGCAATATATAAAGCATGTTACACATTTTGATTACAAAAGAAGCATGTTTTTTTTCTTCTTGATTTTGAAATAATTTTTTTTTTATTTCCTGTTTTTTTCCCAGCAATTCAGAGTATCTTTTTTGAATTTTTTTTTATAATAATTGACTCAAGTCTAAAAAATTTGCAGGCTTCCTGTGGTATTTGGTGACTTACCTAGGCTTCCTGTTGTGGTGTAACATACTTACCAGGCGATAACAAAGTGGCTACCGTCTATCTATGCGGTAGCCACAAAAATTAATGATCGATGTTTAATAGTAGTTGCGAATTCGTAATTAATTATTTTCATATTCATTTTTGTATTAAAATTATGAGCGGCATAGAAAATGTTCCAAATGCCGGCTGACACGTTACTCTGACAAATTGAAAGTTTCTCGGAATGATTTCATGACAAAAACGATTAGGATATTTTCTACTTTCTAATTACATTAAAAAAATCTAAAATTGATAAAATAAGTTTTTTTCATGTTCTTTTATAGACAAAAGCAAAAAAGCACCTCATAATCAGTTATTAATTTGTTTCAAAGTTGATAATTAACCTGCTTTCAAACATTATATATAAATTTTCGAGAATACGGTTCTATTCCTTTTAGTCTGTTTTCAATCGACATTAAAGTTTCCTCCCGTGGGAATTTTGAAATGTAATCACTAAAAGAAAGGTTGAAGACTTACGTGTGTCTTCGTTTGTATAGCGCTTGTGACCTTTTGCTCTCGTGTGACTTTTTATTGTTACACAGGAAGTCGAGTTAATTGATAAAAGCCTTTACAACTATTATCCTGCGTAGGGGCACAAAGATCGATGTCACGCCAAATAAGTTTCAAATTTTTAGGTTTTTTCTTTCTTTACCAAAGGTTATCCGACATACCTATATCGCCTAAAATACGTCAAAAGTACTTGGACGTACTATTTGTTTAGTTCATGTGATCGTCTTGAAAAGCTTGAAATCGGTATGACTCTGCGCACAGCACAATTTGGTTTTTTTGAAAACGGTAAATATCAAGTTAAGTTTTATTTCTAAAAATTTTAGCAGAATAGAAGAGTGCAGTTAAATAAAATACCGTACTATAACAGGGTAAATTATCGAATACCGGGACCAAAGATAACGATAATATTGTGCCGTATCGCTGATAGGAAGAATACCGCAATACCGAGCCATTACAGCATTTTTACCGACAAACCGTACCAAAAATGGCCAAATACCATACAAAATGCGGTGTTTATTCGGGGAAGGCGACTATTATAAATATTTTTGCTCTCTATTTAAATGCGACGTTTTTCGAAGGGCGGTGTTTTATCCAATAAACACTGTACAAGGCAAGAACAGCACTTTAAACTATCAAGGTCGTTTTTCCGGAGGAATTAATTTTTGAAAATACTTTGTTCAGAATCTCTGTAACCTTATTTTTATCATTCAAAATATAAAAAATCTAAAAAAGACTCGTTTTTCACCAATTCTAAGGCATGGATCCCAGCCACTGGTCTTTAAATTTAAATGTGTCATTTTCCTGCCATTAATCACACAAATTGGTATAAAATTTCACATTTTGGGACATTCAGTCTGTCTTTCACATTTTGAGATACTAAATATGTTTTTTTGTTTTTAATCAACTCTGTTTTACCAGTTAAAAACTAGCTCTCATTCCGGACCGAGTGAAAATTAACAAATATAATATTTTTACCCCATCAATGCCAGTCTTCTGATTCAAAACCGACAGATTGTTATTCACAAAACAACTGTTAAGGCTAAGTTGAAATTTTTGCGCATTGTTTAGCGTTGCTGGTGCAAAAAGAGCCGAAATGACAATTTTTTGCCTTACAAATATTGAACCTTCTTAACTACTCTTAGCTTACCCGCAATTAAAGAACTGAATGCTAAAATTATGCTACTTTTGTTTGAATCTACTGGTATAGTAGATCAACTCTGTGTAGTTTTTTTTTTTAATTAAAGTCAAAATACATTGAGAAATTAAATATAGAAACTAAGAAAACTCTATAGTAAAGGTTTGATACCGTGGTCGCTAATGAGATTGTCAGCGGTATGGTATGACGTAGGTTATGATGTTCAGACCTTAAGTATAGCAGTGTGCTTCGAAACCTTGATATTTTTTTTGGGCGATATATGTCTTGCGAAGTTGTTTTTCTCTTATAGCAGCCAAAAGCCGCACAGTAACCATATTTTTCCTCATTTTAATCATTCTAATATCGTAACCTACGTCATCAACAACCGCTGACATCTCATATTGAGCCGCCGATCAAATCTTGTCGATTCGTTACAAAACATCAAATTTTTTTGAACTGCTCGGCTAACAGCTTAAAAAAACTTTATATAGTTGTTCTACTATGCCTAAATGTTCAAACGATGAAAAGTCAATTTTTGGGTTCAGTTCTCCTTTAAGGAACATAACAACATAACCCTAAAGTCTCTTGCTGCAGTAGGCGAACATCTTGTATCTAAGGGTCATTCTATTAACACCAAGGAATGCTAAATTCTTGCAACGGAAAGTGATAGATTAAGGAGAAAAATCAAAGAAGCGATCTAAATTTACCAACAAACGCCGCCACTCAACAGGGACAGCGGTTACGAATTGCGTCCAATATACCATGACCATTTATCACGCAACTCAATCAAGCGTGACATCACTTGACAAAGACAATTTGTCAAATTTGTTGACTTCTGTACTGAAGGGACATTCAACATGTCATATCAGACTTGTTTTTATACATTTCAAGTCCCCCAGGGGCTTCATACAGAAAGTACGGTATACGAAGAAACATAGCTATATTATGATTTATCAGTACTATATTGATAAAGAAATTGTAACCAATGAAAATTAGATTTTATGAAGAACTTTTATAAAAAGATAAGGGATAGTTTTGAATCTTATATAGCTTATTTTAAAATACAAACAAAATCTACCAATAAAAAATAAACAAAATTTAGAAAAAAATTATTAATCTAAATGTTTCTTTTTTTCTGGAAGAGAGTCAGCCACAAAGCTGTTTTGTAATATAAAAACACACACACACACACACACACACACAATTAAGCAATAATAAAACAACTTACCATTATAAGCCTGAGATTTATCTGCAACGCCAAGAGAGATTAACAAAAAAAAATGAATAAAATATTAAATTTAAAAGAGGAAATAAAAAAATACTCGTTCATACGTTCATAAAACAACATAGAAAGATAACTAGGGCGGAAACTACAAAGCTGTTGTTTCTTACCGTTGTAAGTTTGAGGCTTGTCTGGAAAAAAATCAAACAGCGCTTAGTAAAGATAAAAGTTAGGTATGCGGGAAGTTGAGCCTAAAAACAGGAAAGCACAAATCTTACCATTGTATGTTTGTGATTTATCTGCAACAAAGAAAATAAAGTAAAAATATTAAGGAATAAATTCTCAAACACAGTGCATAACTACCCAATGCATAGAGTAAAAACAGACTAAAAGCAAAAATTTTAGTTAAAATTAAAATGGATTTTCGTTTTATGTGTGGGCATTATCTTTACGTAAAGGCCGCTTCACGTTAGAGACGCGTAAGCAAACGCAAACGAACGAACAAGAGTGACAAATACAGGTGAGAAGGCAAATGACCCACAAGTAAGATCAAAGGGCTCTTAGAGCCAGCTCATTCCTGTAATGGACAATAATATTAAACAGTCTAATGATTAAATCATAATTTTTTTCAAATGTTTTAATATCAAATTGTATTACAAAGTAAGAAGCAATTTTAAGTTAAAAAAAAAAAAAGGAAAAGAAAAACAGGTCAGTACGAGCCTCGAACGAGGTCCGTGCAACATAGAGCCTCGCTCGCAGGTCGCTTTTACTTCCGTCTACGGTCCATAATTTCCGTCCACAAATTTTCGTCTACAACCACTTCCGTCGACATTTCACCCCCACGATAATCATTCACTGCTTGCGCATGAATGAGCTAAAAAATGAAAATGCGCACACTTAATTTGCATTTGTATCTCCTTTTTCTTCACAGTTTTTCTAGTGTGAATGAAGCTGAAGCAAGCGTGAGCGAATACGCAAAGCCGAACTCAATCACTTCCTTTTTTATCATGACACCAGTCTTTATGAAAATCAATCTCGTTCCCAGGGTCACCCAAACAGAGAAGCCAAGGGAAAACCATGGGAACATGATTGTACGAAAACAAATATGGTTTCCACCACTACGAGGATGGAGAAACTATGCGAAACAAATTCTGTAACATTTTAAGATTAATGCTTGGGCTGCTGTGGCAAAAGCAGGAGACTTTAAAAATTGGTCTCCCTTTTTTTTAAACAATTAAAGATACCAAACCTTGTTATTTAAAATCTAATAAAAGCAAAATATCTTTTCTAGAGTCCACAAGCTTTTGACTCTATCACTGAGTCTTTATCAATCTTTATCGGAACTGCTTCTTCTTTTTCTTTTCCTTTTTCTTATGCTAAAAAAAAAGAAAAAAAACGAACAAAAATCAATTATTCATCTGCCATTTCAAAAAACAATAACCACGCATGCGCATATCTTTCCAAATTGCGTCTTTTGTTGTTTTCATGTGTGAGTGTTCTTGTGCTTGCCTCTGCGTCTGCGCTAGTATGAACAGGCCTTACGAAAAGACAAACTTGATATAGTGGCCACCAATAAAAAAGTCAAAAAGGAATGCAAATTAAAATATCCGAGCAGCACGTGCAAAAAAAGTAGTTCTTATAACACTTAGAGAAACAATATATAGGCAGCCGCGAACAGTTGTTGAAGCTTTTCTGGTCCATGGAATAGAATGAGCAACGGAGTAAAAGAAATCCTTACCATTGTATGTTTGCGGCTTGTCTGAAATATAAAAACAACATAGATTGGTATTACAAAAATTCTATGAAAATAAACTAAATTTTAACTCAACTAATACCAAATTGTCATTGTATGTTTGAAACTGTTCGGGTTGGTGTTGAAAAACAAATACTATAGAATACTTTTAATCAAAGTGAAGACTTCACAACAGAAACAAAAAATCTTGCGCCTTTGTAGTTTTTTAAGCGGCTGAAAAACGAAGGATGCAGAGCTAAACAGGCACAGAAGAAAACAGAGTACTAGAAAATTTTAGTAAAAATAAATCAAACTTAAATTTGACAAAAGTCTTACCATTGTAAGTTTGAGGCTTTTCTAGGAGAGAAAATAGACATTGGTTTAGAAGCATGAATTATTTATCGTGTTCGGAAGATAACTGGAGGATAACTGGACTTCCGTATATGTAGTCACTATCTATTTATATATATATACTTTAACAAGGACAGCCTTATCATAAAATATAGAAACAATGTTGTGCTTTTAGTTTTGGAGGCAGAGTAGCTCAGTGATCAGGGTGCTGGATTTGCATGCGATGTCTCGGGTTCAAATCTCACTCTGACCACTTTCTAGATTTGTCTTGGGTGAGACCCGAGTCATATCCACCACGCTTTGTAAATAGCCAACTGGTTTGCCTCCGGTCAGCTGGGGTTTTCAATTGTGCCATGTTTGTGTGTTAAACTCGAAAAAATTAGCTTTACAGCTACTCCAAAATCCAAGCACAAATAAAGTTACTTGTTTGTCAGTGCAAGACTGGCTTAACAGTACGCATCTCTACGAAACTGCAACAAAGCACTTATGGTTACTGTATGTTTTGAGCAGTTCTTTTATTGGAAAGGTTATGAAATTCTCCAAATACTGCTATAAATTATTTTATCGGAATGGATTTTCTTTACAAATTTTTAACTATATAGCCAACATTTTAATTTCTTGAACTTTTTTTTATCATTCCAAGTTTAGCTCAGCTTCAATTCCAAAATTGTATCGGGGATTTTTAAGAGGATACGTCATCAAATTGATTCGGCTTTATATCTCAGATGGTTTAAATTAAGTATAGAAAATGTCTCTGGAATACCGTCCAATCCCAAATTCAAGTCACTATGAATACCAGTTCCTTGTTTCAGGGAAACAAACTATATTTTTCATAAAATCATATTTAAAGTGTTTTTCATTCTCACTGAATACGGGAAAAAGACGCAACCATAAATAACGTTTCTGGAATACCGTCCAATCCCACTTCAAGCCACTATGAATACCAGCTTCCCCGTTTCAGTGAAAACAATTACATAAATATATGTATACTCTTTAGAAAGATCGTTGCTCCCTCCCTCATCCTTTCTCTCCCTCGCAGGCTTTATCGGCGATAAAAAGAAACATGTCATATGCCCTCCATGCACCCGTAATTTTCTTCACCCATGCCTGCATATAATAATAATAATGACCATAATAATAATAATAATAATAATAATAATAATAATTTTAACAATAATAAGGTACTAAATGAAACAAGGAACAAGTACTTTAAAGGGGAACTGAACCCTAAAATCAACCTTTTTTAGATAAAATTCTTAAAGGTGTGGAAACCGTATTTAAAAGATTTTTTTCCTCGTTTCGCGCTGATTTGCCAAGAAATTCGAGTTTAAAACACGTTAGGCGCCGCTTTGTACCGGCGGCTCAGAAACAGAGAATCAGCGGAATAAGAGTGAGGTTATGACGTCAGATATGAGGAAGATCTTTAAGGATGTTTTAAGATCTCTAAAGGTTCAACATTGAAGCGAGACATCGCACACAATGTATAATCGCTCGCACGCTTCCCCATAACTACATCACACATTACCTTCGTTTACCGCTGACAAGTTGAGTAGCGCCCACGCTTAACGACCCCAGATAGCGCGAAACACGCACATTCAAACTAAAATTTCTTGGAAAATTAGCGCGATACAAGGAAAAAAACTTTTAAATACGGTTTCCACACCTTTCAGGATTTTATTTAAAAAAGTTGATTTCAGGGCTCAGTTCCCCTTTAATGAGATCCTAGCACACCCTTAAGTCAATTATTACGTGCTACTGTTATGTATACAAATATTGAATTTTATCACTGTGGGTAAAATTCAATCTCAACCCTTAAGAATGTTAATTAGATCAAAACATAAAATTTCACTCAATTTTGGTTTGCATTTAAGAAATAAAACATGTTTTCCGTGCCTTCATAGCCTGGTGAAAACCGAGGCGAACGTTTGGGAGAATTCGAG
>JANCMA020088179.1:0-15253 GCA_024336925.2 Zoanthus solanderi | reverse complement strand
TACATTGTAATGGCAGCATTAACATGTTTGTTTGCAGTTTGTGCAAACTTCAGAAATCATTTTCCAGATGTTTTTACCTCCCTCTAGCTCTCCTCACTCCCTCCCTCCCTCACTCACTCACTCCCTCCCTCACTCACTCACTTACTCATTCGCTAACTCACTATCTCACTAACCAACTAATTAACTAACTCACTAAATAAATGAATAGATAGATAGATAAATAGATGAATATATAAATAAAATCTTACTAAAATCTAAAATTAAAAATCATTAACTTCTTTCTTTATCAGCTTTTCTCTGTATGAGGGCCCAGTAATTGAGTGCTTGTCAGTCATTGTAGAGGTTCGGTCTGTGCAATTTTATACTGAGGTGAACAACAAAGATTGTATTTGAGTTTATGCGAAGTTTTTTTCAAACAGTTTTCGTAGTTTCTAAAGCAGCAAGAAAGCGCAATGCTTATGGGATCTGGCTATAATGATAAACTTAAAACATAGATAGCACAAACGTGTTAGCTGTATCAGTACTTAATGTTGATTATTCCAACCACATACCACAAACATTGCGCACTCATAATTATGTTCTAGTGTGGGAACCTTGGGCTGTTTGCTAGCTATTCATAAAGACGAGGCCTTAAAAGGCCGAAACAGCTGTCCATGGCTGCTAGCGTTCAGGCTCACTATTCTTTGTGCTAGGTTTACAGCCCACTACCCACGTGGTCTTAATGCCCATTTTAGTGGCTTCAAATTAGCTACTAGCACGTTTGTGCATTTCAGCATAGAATAGAAATCCAATCCGATGTTGGAAGTGAACAATTTTAGAGGATTCATCTATATGCCCCTTTAAGGTGTACAACACCCAATACGCTAACTTAATTTAATAAATTTAAGCAGGAATTGTGCATAACTGCTTGCATACACCAAAATAATCTCAAACATTCCATATGATGATGACAGAGACAATAAGAATGACGAAAAACCAAAGAATACTAAGTCTATCCAGAACTCGAGCAACAAAATCCGTTTGAACTTCATGCCGAACTTTTAGTTTTTTCCGTTTCACATGGTCCACAAGTCTTTTTATTCCTTGTGTTTTGCGATGTTGGTCACAAATCCCACTTACTTCCCCTGGGGGAGGGAGATACAACCACCGACGAAAAGGAGCCATTGTCCGATATAGCGGTAAATATTTCCGGTCCGCCTCGGGTAATTTAAAAGCGAAGGAATCTGTTGAGTTCTCAAGTGCTGGAATGCTGCTAAGCGTCTCAAATGTAGATTGTGTATCTAGCTGAAAATCTAGAGGGTCATTAGTAACGCTGTGAGCAGATCTAGAATAACCACCTTTAGCGACAACGGCTGTCTTGCGGTCTTTGTAGACATATAAAAGTTTTGCTAGCTTCGGTACAAAAACCTTCGTGAACCACATAGGAAAACAACTACTTCCATGGCTTCTATGGTAACAATGAAGCACTATGCACGATGATGCCGTGGATAGAACCATTTGTAGAATGCACGCCATGTACAGTTTCGCTATCAACGGTACATGATCTGACGTAACTGGCAACTTTTTATTAGCGACATTAAGAAAAACCGTCATTGAGAACAGCAACGTTACGCAAAGAGTTACGCGTTGACCTGAGGCGGGGGTTACGTAAAACGCCAGCGTAATGAGGAGTGTAATAACAGAACAAGGGACCACCAAAGCGTAGAAGTAGTAAAGAGTTTTCCGTCGAATGTGTAACGTGAACGTGATGTCCGCAAAAGGCACTTTACAGCAACTGTACTTGGTGTATCGTTTAACAGCAAGGAACGAGACCAGGTCCCACTCTCCACTCGGTATATAGTTGCTGATATCTTCTGTCTGCCATTGAGTTACAAAGTAAAAAAATACACAGTAAGAATTAAGGTTAACACAACTTCAGAGAGTTTTAAAAGTCAGGGTTTTCAAGAGCATTTTTGTGGGCACTGCTAAACAGCGAAACAGCTAACCCTAAATCCCTAACCCTAATCCTAAATCCCTAATCCTGATCCTATCTCTAGGGTTAGGGTTAAGGGGTGGGGTTAGGGTTAGGGGTGGGGTTAGGGTTAAGGGGTGGGGTTAGGGTTAAGGGGTGGGGTTAGGGTTAGCCAATTAGGGGTTAGATTAGCATTAGCTGTTTCGCTAGAAATCAAAAGTACAAGGCTTGAATCGATAGATTCAAGTTGTAAAGCACACACAACTGCAAAGTCAGTAATTTTGCACTCAAGTTAACAAGTTAAGCCGCAGGTTAACTTTTTTTAACAATCTTCATATCCTGCATGAGGTGCAATTATATACTCTAATTCAGAAAATCGCAGTCCAGCGATCCACTACTATTAATTCAACTAACTTGCATGTTATAACTATTTATCGTAAGCAATTTTCAAAAATCAAAGATTAAAATGGTATCATTATATGCCATTACAAACAAGTTTCAGAATTAATTAATATTTCGAGTAAAGTATTCGTTAAAAAGAGCAACGTACTACTGCCGCCACCATTTTGTTTTCATAGGAGACGAAGCGCGCGAATATACGCTCAATGGAGTCTGGTACTAGCCGTTTGTTACAAATGGTAAAGAACTTCTTCAGTCGGAATAGAAAAACCAACAATCAATAGTTTTGAGGTTTTCATCTTTTCAGTTTGCAAGATTTTTCAGTGGCAAGAACTGAGTATCATTTGAGTTTCTCACTGAAAATTCCAGTTTTCCTCTGATAAGTTGTAAACGGCCTCCTAAAGGTTTTAGCTTTTTTATTATGCACAAAACGGGTAAAAAAAGTTTGTTCTTCCAAAGTAAGATACCAGTCTGTCGATAGTGTTGATCATCTGTACTACAGCTGCATGGAATCAGAGAGGTCAGAGGTATTATAAAACATTTAGTTACATATTTTGGATACACATGCATGTACTTGCACCTTAAAACGCATCGTGCTTTAGGCTATAAGCATTTTCACTTTACGTCATAGCAGCCATGTTGGTATACTCTTAACAAAAGAATTTTGATTTCTTCTTTTGTTTTGGAACTAGTATGGCCACAAAGCCTATTCTCTTTTGTCTCTCTTAGTATGTGTAAAAACTTTATAGAAAAAGAAAAAGATCTAGAAGTGTCCACCTTATCTGTGTCAATATCAATGCTTTGGCTGTCGTGTGACCAGGGACCAAACTTTAACTCACATTTCTGTAAAGGGTAAACCAACTCAAATCACAATGCTACATGTATTATGCATGTAAGTTACACTGTACATTATGCATACTACCAAGGGGGGAGGAGAGGGAAACGAAGGAGTTTGAGGGACGGGAAGTGTGCTTAGTTTCTTTCATAATAATATACACGCAAAAATTTCTCGATTCTCATTGGTCGAGAGCGGTGCAATTTTCATGTAATACCAGTATGGAAATCTGTAATACCAAAGCAAATTACAAAATTCAAAAGTATTGAGTTGCCGTGTTTGAGGTTTGATTTAGGTACATTTTTCGCTGTTTACAAACACAAAACAATACTGGAATTTGTGAAGTGACTGATCCTGTCTAAAATTTGTAGCTATTGGATGAAGAACACCCAATCGCTGCATATAAAATCCGCACGATATCTTGAGCGCGGAACTTGCGAGTACGTTATGCTTTTCTAGATAAATTTTGCATGTATATTGTTAATAAGGAATCATAGGACTTTTCTCGTTCAATTTGAAATGCATTAAACTCGTGAGTTTTTCAAAAAACTCAAATTGCACTCGGCCTGTAGCCTCGTACAATTTTGATACTTTCTGAAAAATTAAACCACTCGTGCAATTCATTCCAAATTGTACTCTAAGTCGTATGATTACCTATACAAATTAATAACTATCCTATACAATACTTCTAACCGCACAATTACCACCGCATCGTTGAATTATTAATGCCTAAAGATAAAAATAAATTAAGGCTTAAAATTGAAAAAAAAGTTTTTAAAAAACACCAAAAGTTTTCCACTAAAAAATGTCATCTTCTGGATTTCCTGAAAACGGTCGAGAAAATAACTTTCAAAGTAAAAAGCCTGATTGACTTTGCAAGAAAACAACTAAAGTTGTTACTGACAAATAAAACCACTTATCGTTTTAAAGAAGCAGGTACAACTCAGTCAAACAGCGTACCAAATGATTAAGTATGCACCTGTTCATCAAATGGAAATCGTTCGACGTTGATTTTGCAAGTACTAGTAAAAAATGCCATGGAATACCAGGTTTGGTTGCCATTGTGCTGAATGATAATCTTTGTTTTGTATTTGTGCGTTCCTCCAGAGAACTTTTCTTCTGCGCTGAAAATGAGATACCATTCAAGATTCAATATTTATTTATTTACAAATGAGAATATCATAGTTTTTATATGTACCGTTCATATCCTGCTAGTAGCAACGAATTAAGATAGCTTGCAAGTAACAAGATGGCAAAGTAAAACACTTAATTAGCTTTTTTAAAATAAAGTTGTCTATAACTAGGAATAAAGTTGTTGGAAAAATGTTTCAAGAGTTCCAAAAACACGGAAAACGATCATATTTCAAATCCGGTTCCCTCTCACACCAAGGAACCTGTCTCCTCCTTTTCAAAGGGTTTGTAGTAGTATTATACATTTTGATAATGAGCGCTTTTCATTCGTTTCGTATCTTGTTTTCTGTGAGATACGTAGTGGACAGGCTTGCTGTGGTTACACGAGTGCTTCCCAAGAAAAAGCCCGGGAAATTGACCGAACAAAGCTTCATTCATCGCTACATTCATTAAGATTTTCAGGTCGACGTTATCATTAGATGGCTCAATAAAACTTCAAAATTCTAAGGTGGGTGTCTTTAAAACAAGAAATCATTGAAAAAAGATTTTTTTGCCTTCTTGCATTGCTTTTTAACTTGAAACAAAAGGAAGCGATCCTTCACTGTGTCAGTTTTTACAGCGACCTCACTGCGATATTTATCACTGACCACACAGCTTTTTGTGATTTGTACCCCCCCCCCTCCCCTCTAAAAAATTCTCGCTACGCCCCTGATGCAATCTTAATTCATGTTATTATTGTTGTTGTTAAAGTTAATGTTCCAGTACAAGGTTATGCTACTTATGTAAAACGTAGAGCTTTGGCAATATTTTGTAAAAAATCATGGCAATAGAGCATTCATTCATTTATTTTAAACAATATTTTACTTTACATTTATGCCTGACTACAATTATCAGATTATTAAGGGGCAATGTAGTCACATTTTTAACAGTTGGTAGAGAAGTGAAGGAGGATTTGGAATGAAAACGTTCAAAGGCAGATGCCAATCTGTACGTGGCTCCTAACAGATGGAAGGTGTAGCTTTCGTTAGCTGACGGATTGGTATCCGTCCATTAAATATTAACTCCAAAATAATTTGTAAACATCCCTTAAATTAAGTTCACTAGGCACACAATTTAATTTTTCTGAAAAACACTTTTTCCTCGGCATAAAGCTCATAGAAAATCTGGAATACTTATTTAATAGTTATTCTTATTTCTACAATCCTATGAATGGGAATTTCCAAATTTCCAAATATTCACTGGGATACGAGCCAAAATGTCTCGAAATTCGACAAAAAGAACATGCTTGACTAGATTCCCCCTTGTAAGCTTTTAAGGTTCTACACTGTTCCTAAAATCGCCACAAGTAAAGCCACAACTTACAGCAATTTTAGACGAATTTTGAAAAAATATTGAGACATTTGATTGAGACTAAGAGCAATTTTAAAAGGTTCCATGGGAAACTGTAAGAGAAAAACGATAAAAGAATTACTGCCAATATAGAGGAATGTAAAATAAACAATTTAAGTAAATACACTCGTATTGTATACTTGGTATATGCCCCGAGAGGCCGGAATCGAACACACGTCTCCTAGTCTTCTAGTCAGGAGTGCTAACTACTACTCCATCAGGGACCACCACACTGGAAACGTTGCAGTCTCATGATTAGTTGTAAAAGTTGTTTAGTGTGTGAGGATTCCCGGGTCCAATTTTATTTATTTGAGTGAGATGTAAGTGCGGCCAAATACTACAAATACTGTAGTGTGTTTCACCTGATTATAAGGCTCAGATCAACCGAATAATACCAAATTGAGGGATATATGAAACAACAATACGGCTCGGCCCAAGCCTATATAAACAAATATTAATATTTGTTGTTTAGTAGTGGTTACCACTCCTGACTAGTCTGACAACGAGACGTTGGTTCGATTCCCGCTCGGGGCATACCTACAACCACAGTAAGTTGGTTGTAAGTGCTTGAATAAGGGACTCGGTCAACCCCTAAATGTTAATTATGAACGCCTGACTTGTTTTTTTTTTTAAAGTGCATGTCTTACTTGTTATGAAGAAGTATTTCAGGAATCCAAACTAAACTAGAATCTACATTGATGACGTCAATTCCTCCATAATGTGCTGGGTCCCAGGTCAAAGCGTCGTTTCTCCATTTTTGGGTTACCCAGACATTCAATGTGACCTGCTGTCTTTTCTCGTTCTGTGGAAAAGTATTTAATACAAATTATAAATCGTTTCGTGCGAGCCTCCGGTTTGGGTTTCAGTAGTAACATATACCACTGTTTGCGACGGCAAGGTCGAAAGTCCACTTTACAAATTAGGGCATGATATCCAAATAAGGATAATAAAACCATCGATGCCATCTTAGACTACAATTTATAGAAGGCCAGAGGAGAAAATAAACTTTGTTCTTTTTACCCAGTCCACATAGATGTCAGAGAAATCATTTTGAGTTCTCTGTTAGAATGGATGAATTCATTCTTCATTTGAGTATTCAAGAAAGAGTGACGTAAGAGATGAATCCTCCATATAATTCTTATTCCAAGGGTTATCCTTCTTTAAGTTATTTTTAGACATGGTACCCAGCTCTTCCGCGGATGTTAATCGCTTGTTGCGCGCGTGGACGTTTTCGTGGAATAGACGTGGAGGAATGGTTGAGTTCGTTGACAAAATTTATAAAAGGTCTTTGTTCTACATTTCCTGCTATTTCATCTCAGGTCATTTTGTGAAAAGTCCACGGAACGCACGAGTAACAGTCCGCGGAAGAGCTGGTTATATCATCTCTAAATATAACTTAAGAGGGATAACCGTAGGAATAAGACCTATATGAGCGATTTACTCACTTACCCTTCACCCTCTCTTGTCTAAATGCTTCTGTGTAGGATATAAACTCTTGGAGAAAAAACTTCCTATGGTGAAACATTACGTGTTTTACCGGGTGAAATATCCGTACCTTGTTAGTTCTCGTTATGTTGAAATAAAATAAAAGGCGCTTTTTAAGCGCTAACGGCTACTGCAAGTAAACATGGAATGTGGAGAAATTTATATTTAAGAAAAACTTTTGAATCTAGTTTAGAACGGTTTTTTATACTCACATCACTTATTTACGATGGGGATTGAGACCATCTATGGATGCGGTAGTCACAAAAATATTATTTCATCTCAAAAACGACAATTTCTTACTGTTGCATTTACAAAAACCGTAGATTAGTGTTCGCTAAAAATATTAAAATATTTCGAATGATTGTAGTTTTAATTGCACACTTTTGAAAGGCACATGTGTTTTAAATTAATAAAAAAAAACACCTGGAGATCAAGTCGGTAGGAGATATTATCGGCTGACAGTTAATTGATTCCGAACAATGTTTCAAAATTTTGAGGGCTTCCTGAAGTATTTGATGACTTGAATGGGCTTCCTGTTGTTGTGTTACAAACTCACTTACCTGGACGGCGACATAGTGGCTACCGTCTATCGACGTAGTAGCCACAAAAATTCGTCCTTCACAGAATGTGTACTACCCTGGTCAAATATCTCTACCCCGTTATCCCTCCTAAATTAAATGGAATTAATAGCTTTCGTACCTCTTTTATAAAGAATATCACTATGACGAGAAACATCACTACCCGTTAATTCTCCTCATGTAAAAAGAAATTGCTTAATTTCATCCTTCTAAGAAGGGATATTCTAACCCTAAGTCCCTTTATTATGTTTTTAAGTTGATTGGTAACACTTACTAATTCGATAATCTGGATGGGTTTAAGATGGAACTTGACCATAACCTTGTTCTTTAAATGATCCGCTGGTCGAGTTGATTTGTCGTAACAACGCATCAGATTTTGAAGAAGGCGTTGCTCGTCGCTTTGAGGAATTTGCTGCTGGCGTGGTTTGGTTTTTTGATCTAAATAATATCAGAAAAAATGAAAACAAATAAAAAATGAGTATATCCGCACCATAACGCCTAAATGACGTATATAGCAGCATGGCATGAATAGCTAACAAACAGGCTCAGGTTCTCACAGAACATAATAATAAGAAACAGTGTAATGCTTGTGGGACGAGGAGGTAGATATTGCGACGCTTTAATAGTTGGTATACAAAAATGAAGAGAATTTGGAAGAGAAAACGTTGGCACCTAACAGACGGAAGGTCAAGTAGCTTTCACTAGCTGACAGTTTGCCATTTGTCCATAAAATATTAACTCCAACAAAAATGTAAAAATCTCTAAAATTCATCACAATTATTTTTTTTAAAAAAATATTTTCCCCAACCATGAACGCTATGGCTTTATTGTCATTATATTTGTATTTATTTTCATTTTATTTGTACTTTTTTCATTTATTTGATTACTTTTTTCAGAGCTAGCTAATCACAGCCGCGAGTCGATGCAACGGCTGAGACATTTTTTCTGACTTTTAGCCACGATATTTTCAAAGTGGTGCCGTGATTTCACACTACGGTTCACGGATGTGATTGGTTATTTCTGGAAAAATGTCAAAAATAACTACAAAATAAGTGAAAATAAAGTACAAATAAAATGAAAATAAAAATAAAGTACAAATAAAGTGAAAATAAAGCCATATCGTTCATGGTGCGAGTGCATCTGCACTGTAACATATCAAATAGAGAAAACTATAAATCTATCAGTGCGGGCGTGGCTCGTGCAGTTGGTAAGATCTCGGCCTTCTAGTTATAAAGTCCCCGGTCGGATCACCGGATCTGCCGAGATTTGAATATTTGTGCGACCTTCTTTTCTCCCCAAGCAAACTCAGCTTTCCATCCTTCTGGGGTAGGTAAATGAGTACCAGTATCTGCTGGGAGCTAACCTGCGATGGATTAGTGTCGGCATAACACTTTGGAAAGCAGAGATACGCCTCAATGAGCCACTGGGTTCGGAAAAGGGTTAAGCTTAGCTTAATATAAATCTACCTACACATACGCATCAACTTACAATTTTGAGAATGCTCCTTCTTTTGAATACCACTGCGTTTTGATAGGCCAACTAAAACTTTCGAAAACAAGCTAGAATGTGCACTCTTCACCAAAAAAAGAAAAACCAAGAGAGAGCACAACAAGAAGCACTCCAAATTTCGAGATTTAAGTTTCATCTCTCATGCTGCCAATTCTGTTAGAAAGCTGTAAGAGAAATAAATTATTATTTCTGAATCAGTGCTAAAAGTGCTTTACTAAAGCATAAACATGTAAAAACTAAAGTTACGAGTCGACGTTTCATTGTCATCTTATCGCCATTCTCAAGACTAATGTTTTATGCGATGTATCTTAATGTTCAAGTTTCTAAATTAGCATATTAGCGAAGGAATTCTAAATAAACACGAAGAGTCAACTTGCATGTTAAGAGTTAATTTAGCTTGCGAATAAATAGCATTTCTTTGATTAAACAATTGTTTTTAAAATTTAGAAAAATGTTATGCAAGTTAATAAGTTAAGAATTGACGTTAAAGTTACTAATAAGGCCCCATGAAGAAGTTTTGGAACGCAAAACCCATAAGATGAGTAATAATGGCGATGATAACGATGACGATGGTGATGATGGTGTTAGTGATGGTGATGACGATGATGATGAGGATGATGGTGATGGTGATAGTGAGGATAATGATGATAGTGATGATGATGATGACGATGATGATAAGGATGAGGATGATGGTGAGGATGATGATGATGATGATGATGATGACGGGGATGATGATGACGATAGTGATGAGGATGGTGTTGATGATGGTGATGAGGATGATGATGAGGATGATGGGGATGATGATGATGGTGATGATGATGATGGTGATGATGATGATAGTGATGAGGATGATGGTGATGATGATGATGATGGTGATGAGGAGATGGTGATGAGGAGATGGTGATGAGGATGGTGATGATGATGATGATGATGATGATGATGATGATAGTGATGACGATGATAGTGATGACGATGATAGTGATGACGATGATGATGATAGTGATGAGGATGATGGTCATGAGGATGATGGGGATGATGATGACGATAGTGATGAGGATGATGATGATGGTGATGACGATAGTGATGACGATGATGGGGAAGATGATGATGATGGTGATGAGGATGACGGTGATGAGGATGATGATGATGATGATGATAGTGATGAGGATGATGGTGATGATGATGGTGGTGAGGATAATGGTGATGATGATGGTGATGGTGATGAGAATGATGGTGGTGATGATGCTGATGAGGATGATGGTGATGAGGATGATGATGATAGTGATGATGATGATAGTAATGAGGATGATGGTGATGATGGTGATAATGATGGTGATGATGATGGTGATGATAATGATGGTGATGAGGATGGTGATGGTGATGATGCTTAACACTACAGAAACCAGAGATAAGCGCCAGCTTCACGGAGCACTTTGCTCGTAAAGGATTTAGTTTAGCTCAATTTTGTGAATAAAAAGGAAAACCGGAATACCCCCCAAAAGAAAAACCTTTCGGAGTCAGATTGAGTTTATACCTGTGCCCGAGACTGGAACGCGGGTCCGCAGAGGAAGGATGGGGGGGGGGGATTAAGAGGGTTACCGCTCGGCCGTTCTGACCGATCAAACGACTACTATTGTCACTTCAAATAGGTCTGTTTTAAAGCTGCATGGTATTGATTTTTAAACTTCTTGACAATCCTGAATCCAGTGAAGTGTAAGGTTTTAATTAATTTGAATCCGTGCAGTGGACAAGCAAGTACAGATGAGTAAATGGCTGCTGTTTAAGGTAATGTTAAAAAATCAGAGTTGTGCGAGTTAAAAAGTGAACGGGTGGCGTATATGTAGGTGCTGTTGGAAATAGTATGTCAATTGGTGGATGGGTTAAAGAGCTTTTAAAAGCACCAGAACATTTCTTCACGACGAAGGTCAATTTTTCGTGAGTGGACTGGATCGAGAACGGTGTTTTTTTGGCGCGAATTTTTAAGTTAAGCAGCGCGCCTATTACAACGAAGGACGCACGCGAGGTAAAAAGGCGCGAAAACTAACTTTGAAGAGCCCATTCGTAAAAAAACTTTAAATTGTAAAATTGGCTACACACTGATACGGCAAGAACCTGGAACAAAAGTCAGTGTTTTATTTACTTACAAAGGTTTATTGACGATTTGTTCGGTGCTTGAAGCCATTCCTTTGATAAAAAAAAACTTTGCAGTTCTGACAGACCAACACGGAGGCAAAAAGTGGCTTGTAGGCCTCCGTGACAATCACCACAACCGCATGACGTGTTCAGGTACGCCACATCTGCTGACAGTTTAGTTCCGGTCGGCCTCCGTGACAACAAGAACGCTTGGTGCTTAAGCTCTCTAGTATTAGTTCTCGATAATCATTAATTCATAACATCTTTGTTTACAACGCGGTACACACTCAGTGTCAATAAAAGTTGTACACCTCAGAGTGGCATTGATGGCCCACTAAAATACCCTGCTCTCCCAGTTGTGGCTCAGTTGGTAAGAGTGCTGCACGGGTATATCACAGAGGTCACGGGTTCGAACTTCGTTGAATCATGATTTTTTTTTTTGCAAGCTTCTCTGTCGCAATTGCTTCAATTGCATACATAAGTTACGATTATTCATGTGTTAGTTACAAATTGCTTATGCACATAAATGGCAGTTGAGAGAGAGAGAGAGAGAGAGAGAGAGAGAATGGGTCTAGTTAGTTAGCAAGATCTCCTTTTTTTTCGAAATTGATTTTTTGTGCTGCAATTTATGATTGTGTTGAATTTGTATGTTTTTCACACACTGTGGTTAATGTTTGTATGTTTTTTACACACTGTAGTTAATGCTTGTGCCATTGAAAATATGTATACCACTTCAAACGCAGCTCGAACTTCAAATTTTGTTTTACATTTTTTGACGTTTTTTTCATCAAATTTTCAGGCTGTTGGAGACGTATGACCAGCTTTGTGGGACACAAGTGTCGACTGAATTTCCAAGTGCCCGCGTTAACAGTTTTCTACATTAAATTTGTAGTTTAAAATATCCTAGTTGTTTTAAAAACGACACGAATGCCACCAGAATTTTCCAAAGTCAACTGAACTGGAACACATATTAAGCCAAACTTCATTTGTCAAATATATTTTTTTAAGAAATCGGCGAACTTAAAATTATTTCATTTAAATCTACTGTTTTTTCAAATCTTAATAGCAATAAGGCTCAATATTTGAAAACCTTACAATTGTTAAATCTGAGGAAAGCAAAGAAAATAAATAATGGAAAAAAGTTATTGCATTGACAAATTGAAAAAGTATTATCGGAAGTAAAATTTTCCAAAAGTTTAGATTTGAACACGTTACCTCTCATATATAGATTTCTCTAATACCGAGAGGGCTAGCAGCGGTTTTGCTAGACACTAGAAAAACATGGTAGAAAATAGAAAACTAGAAAATAGATAACATTCAAAATTCAGTCTTTGGCATTGAGGAGAAAAACTACCAACCTTTACAAAATAGAGTAATGATTTTGTCAGTTATTTGTTCTTTTCCATTATTTTTGTTGAAGCAAACAAGGCAAAAAAAAATTATTTATGGTTTCCAACTGTTAAATCACCGCCATTGAAAAATCAGAAGAGTTTTATATTCTTTAGAAGGCAGGTGGGAAAGAACTTTAGTTTGATTAACCTATTTGAAAATTTTTCCGCTAAAAGATAAAAAAAACGAACTTTGATAAAGAATAAAACTTACCAGTTTGTGAAAACATATCGTCTTTGTTGCAGAAACAAGTTCTACCACCAGCTAGTTTAGCTCACGTTGTCACCTGCCACGCTAATTTGAAAGCATAGTTTAAAACACAAGCTCGGTCAAACTGTTACACGTTTACATGCAATTTGCAGTGCTTTAAAAGCTTGTTTTTATCTGAAGCTCAAATTAGCCAAAACAAAACAATATTTATGAAAAAGAACAAAGCACATGAGTAGCTTGTTGACAATGTGAGATTTGGTTTAACTTAGTAATAAAACTAAAAAAAAATTGGAATCGATGACAATGTGATTATTTGTTTTGTAAACAATGCGGTACAAGATGGTGTTATGATGATAAAAGATGCGTCAGTGTTTCTTAAAGAAACAGTTGAACTTAAAGAAAATATTTCTAAACCCTTTTTTTTAAGTTTTAAAACCGTGAAAAATAGATTAAAATACTGACTTTTCGGGACGTTAGTCCTTCGTTGGAGTGAAGATTAATCGCTTTATTCTTACTGAATGACTAACGTCCGAAACGTCAGTGTTTTTATCAATTTTCCACGGGGTGAAACTTAAAAATATATTTTTATAACGTCACACTGTCTTTATTAGGTACTATTTAGGTTTATAAATCTAACCGGTCATAACAGGAACTGCGTTTTACGAGGAAACAAACTTCACTTCTTGGTTTTCACACAATCCCAAGAGACACAAATGACTATAGACATAGCGGCCACGTTTGTGTCCCAAACAAAAGAAATAAAATTCTTTTGTTAAAAGTATACTGCCATGACATCAGGTGAAACCCGACAACTGAGGCTAAATGTATCAAAAAGTATTATTACAGAACATAGTTTTTGCTATTGTTTCATTTTTGCCATTGTTTTATTTTTGCCATTGTTTTATTTTTTAAAACCGCATACTTCAGTTTAAAAGAAGTTGAAGGCGATTCAAAAAGGTGTCAAGAGACACCACCGATGATAATTTATGAACAATCAGCCTTTGTTTGAAGTGTAGTGTTCTTTGTTTTGAACAAAAGCCACTTAAAGAAAACAAACTTCCTACATGAAATCTTCATGGTATTTGCTACTATTATTAACGTAATAATTATTTCATGGCGTGCGTTGGAAACACTTGATATTTTTTGTGCGAATCACAAAATTTCGTGCGAGCCTCGTCGTTTGCAGCTTTTACCGGTGATTTTAGCCTCAAATAATTAAACAACGATTAGAACATTTTCAAATTTCAGCCTAAACGCTCATATCAATACTGATGGTGTAAGTGAAAACTGGATTTTGTCCTTTTTACCGAGGGTAGTGAGGTAATGGAATGGTCGTAGACTGGTAAAATGGTGTTAACAAAAGGCATTGTATTGTAGCCAATCACGTAGGGTAAAAATGGTGTAAGCAAAAGGCATTGAATTGCAGCCAATCACCAACGCAGCAGCCATTCAGCAGTTCAATCGGGAATCCTGCGAAAATTTCGCGGCTTTTGAACATTTCTTACAAATTTCATAAATGGGTTAATTAAGGTTAATTCAATACCCATCATTCTACCCGAGGTCACCTTAGGTTGCCTTTGATTCTAACCTTTGATTGGGTGCCGACGAATATTTTCTGATGAAAACCGAGGCGAACGTTTGGGAGAGTTCGTGAGCAAATCAGTGAAAACCCGAGACACAGTCGAGGATTTTCACCTGCTCACCAACGTTTGGAAAAACTGGATGTTGTTTTTGAACATTTTCATAGTCTCTAAACTACAACCGGCTCACCAAGAATTTGTTACGATTATCACTTACAACAACATCATCTGGATCATTGTACCAACCTTACAAAACATAGTTCAGACACACTAATAGGACAAAAATAAAAACATGTAACCTTCACAAAAGGCATCACGGAGGTCGGTACTATCAACTGTCATTTCAACTAAACCATTACAATTAGGCCACTATTAAAGAGCTTAAGCACCGGAATATTTCTTCACAACGGAGATCTATTTTTGCGTGAGTGGACTGGATCGAGAACGGCGTTTTTGGCGCGAATTTTTAACTTAAGCAGCGCGCGTATTACAACGCAATTACAAGGCGCGAAAACTAACTTTGAAGAGCCCACTCGTAAACAAACTTTAATAAATTGTAAAATTGGTTACACATACGACAAGAATCCGGAGCAAAAGTCAGTGTTAAAGTAATTGTAAGTAAATTATTTACTTACAAAGATTTATTGACGATTTGTTCGGTGCT